>CM032632.1:22195004-22255105 GCA_019097785.1 Fraxinus excelsior | reverse complement strand
ATATCACAAATAACTCTCCCTTCACTCAAACAACAGTTCACACAAGAACAAACTACTCAGCTCAAATAGAATCACTCAAGATTACAACATTTGAGAGAGAAAACAAAATCAAATAAGAGTTTTGATTTCTACAAAGAGAAAGAGAAAACTCGAACAACGCAGTATAACAGAAAGAGAGAAAAAATCTGAAGTCAAAAATTACACCATGCAAACCCTAGGAAGCTCTTTTATATGAGTCACCCAAAGGTCCTCATTCCAACGATCTTGGAGATGACACTTGGGCGACATCAAGAGCGTCCATTCAAAAGGTAAGTGAAACATGGCTTTAACGTTTTTGCACCATATAAAATAAGGCAGCCAACTGGTCAATCAAAAAATCTAGCTTAAGGGGTTGTGTGGCATCATTGTGCCACATTCCTTTCAAGAAAATGCCAAGTGCATTAGAGCAAGTTTCGGGTCCTAGAATGTCTCATTCTCCTAGGAAAACGGTTCCTAATCCCAAGTCTTTATTCGGCCTTCGCCTGTATGAAGAGTTGGATTTAGGGGTTCTTTATATGCTTCTTCCTTTTGTGTCTCGGACAGTGAGATCTACATTTACTTGTGTTAATTAGTATTGGAAGAAGTTGGCAGAAGACTTACCCTAGCACAAAGGGAAGAAATGATCGATGCTCATTTGATGCGAGCTGCAGTACTACACAATGATCAGCATGCAGGGTATAAGGTTTGTGTTTTATGAATTGATAGTTTGGGTAAGGAGGTTCAGTCCTTGGAGAATAGGTGTGACACTTTTCAGAGGAAAAGTCAAACAATGGAACTTGGCCTTTTGAAAATTTTCAACCTTTGGTTGATTTAAGGAATCTATTTTTATTCACCTCACTTTCTTGTTGTGATGTTATTTCCTTGTACATGGAATTTTGCCTCATCAATGCTATTTTTTCGCTACATTTATTTTTTAAGCTTGCACTATTTTATCCATTTGATGTTCGGTCATGCTTCAGTAAATGCATGAAATTAATTCTGTAATATATAACTCAAAAAGTATCTTTTCACTCAAAATTTTTTACAATCAAAATATAACAATAAGGTTAGCGATTATGACTCTTGTCATAGCTTTTTGGTATACAAATGTTTTGCATGCATTAATAATAGTTCTATCTTGATATCATACTATTATGTGTGCGGATTTGGACTCACCCTTAATAGTTGAATCTGGGTGGAATTCATTCCCCATGCGTTGGCAGAATTCACCTTTCTTTTCATCAAAATTTCATTCAAAATGGAATGAGTCTCGCCTTTCATCACTATTTCATTCGAGGCGAAAAGATTCTTGCCTTTCATCACCATTTCTTTCGAGGCGTAAAGATTCTCGCCTTCCATAACAGTTTCAATAGAGGCGGAAAAAGTCCCGCCTTTCGTTTTTTCCATGTTTTCATCATTTATATTATTGCGACCTTTCTTTAGGTCCAACTTGAGTCTAACAATTTTAGTATTCATACTTCTCCTGGTACTCGCAAAATTATCTTTACGGCAGGTTGATTTTTCAATTTACCTTTCAAAGCATCAGGTATTTGCTTTCCCGAATAAGGATTTTCAAGCACATCATTGCTTTCTACCATCTATGTGGTATTAATAGTTGTAACACCCCAAAATCTAGATACATAGATTTAGAAGTATTATCATTTAAAATCATAAATGAGGAATGCTAATTTAATTTTTTTTAACATAATAAAGATCATTGACATATTTTATGAAAACATATTTTGAAACGAAATCAAATTTAAACTATATTGGTACTGAGTCCGTCCATCACAAGTCATCATCTCGAATTATCTTGCTTTAATCATCTGAAAAATGGGGAAGAGATAACGTGGAATAAGCTAAAGCTTAGTAAGCAAATCTCGTACATATGATGCATGTTGATGATATGCTTATGAATTATTTTAAAACAAAAGGCATTTTTAATATGTATCTTATTTCTTTCATTTCTTTAAAAACCTTAACGTCATGAGCTCACTTGATGTATCACATATAGCAAATCAGAATATTGTGGGCCATGTTATTTGGAATTTGATCGAATATACCGGTAGTACTGCAAAACTGTTAACATTAACATTAACATTGAATATTCATCATTGAAAATTGGTCGGGTGTGTCAATCCCCTACGCCCCATTTCCCACTCACACATTCATGGCATAAACATATACCTCGTAACAAAAATATTCGAGATACATGTCTTTCTAAAATTTTACTTGACTTATTGAAATTTGAAGATTTTTTATTTCTTGAGGCATTATGTATGCTTGTCAATGCATTGACATGTCTAAATATGCATGAAACATTTATGACATAAAATATAATATTTAAACATCATCTTCACATAAAGGACAATTAATATAACACATTTATACATTTAACTTTTGACATACGTATGAAAACGAGTTGAGGTTTACTTACTTGAAATCCTTAGCAATTTACTTTTAGAATTACAAGTAGAGATGTCTCTAGCCGTCCATGAAGTCTACGTGCCAATCATAGCATGTCATTACCATTCATATAAAATCTAAATAATATTCATCCTAAAAATCAATCAATATCCTTATTCTTTAATATAAAATAATTATTATTATTATGATCAAACATGTAAATTAGAAAGTGCTTATGATCTATAGAAATTTAAAAGCGAAACTTATTGTCAAAATCACTTTTGACAATGATTTTATCAAATTTCTTTTCGTACTAGTCTCGGCTCGTACAATGTACGAGACTTGGTATTATGGAGGTAGTGTTAGCATGTTAGCTTCATATTAACTTTTGAATAATACAAAAAATAGTTTAGCTAACTGCAAATAAAATTAGTATTATAATTTAAAATTTCTAAAAATGCACGTTTTGTTTGTCATTTTAAAAAAATTATTTATGAAAATAGAAATATGAAAGTCATTTTATTTGAAACTTCGAAAAAATTATTTTACGAGAATATTATTTGTGGTCTTTTGCAATGTATGTATATGTACATTGTCGTATCATTATACTATATGACAATATTAGAGTCCACGATATAAATATGAAGTTGTAAAAGATGAATGACAACATTTCTGTTTATTAAAAAAAAAAATTTTTCTTGTGGAAATTTTTCCTCCACTTAGAGTTTTTAAGCAACACAGTGTTTGTTGTCTCAAAAAGAATACTCAATTGTTTCGCGAATGCTTCGTTGCAAAAAATAAAATTTTGTCATCATAAGTTTCTGACGAAAAAGTATTATGGTGTCTTTATGTCCTCATGTTTCAGGTGATAATAGAAGTTTTATAATTTTTTTTGAAGTTTCGAAGAAAAATCAATTTTTAGATTATAGTAAACTAAAATAATTTGGATTTTAATTTTTTTAATTTTAAAGAACTGTGAAAAATAATGAAAAGAAAATGTTACAAGTGTGCGCAAAGGCACGTAGAATTGCGCTTAGTTGTACATTAGGGATATAAATTGTTTTTCATCATTAAATAAGATGCTAATCCATTTGACTCGGTGTTTTGCCGCTACATAACACCAATGTGTGTTTAGATAATCGAACATACATATAAAGAAGGCTCTTGTGGATGGCTATATAATATGAACGAGACGTATTAAAGAGGGTGGACTGAATTTTGTAATGTGTAAAATGTAAATATTTATTTGATTAAATTTTTGTTTTATATGAAACATAATTTTAATTTAATGATGTAAATCATTTGGCCTATCATTTTAGGATTTTACTATGTGAAGGCGTTGTTTTTAAAACAATTGTATTATGCTTTTTATAACAATGGTATTATGTGAACTACATACTTGTGCGTAGTGGTATTGCATTTTATGTGGTGTGTGCACCGTATAGTTCGAAGTATATAAGGAATGTGTTACGAATTGTTCGGAACAGGTGATGCAGTTAGTTCGTTGTATGTCCGGATGTCATTTGCGGAATTAAAGGGCTACAGAATTTGGATCACACAGGGAGCGCATGCCGAATTCTTTGGACGGATTAAAAAGAATGTGTATAAAATATTTAAAACATATTTATAGAAGATTTATATATATTTTTTAAGTTTCTAAGAGATTAAATTTCAAATTACATTAAACTAAAGAAATTTGAATTTCAAATTTTTTAATTTCAAAAAATTGTTAAAAATAATGAAAACAAAATGTTACAAATATGCGTGAAGGTGCATAAAATTGCGCCTAGTTGTATATTAGTGGTAGAAATTGGTTTTCATTGCTAAATAAGATGCTAATACATTTGGCTTAGTGTTTTGGCGCTAATAACTGAATATACACATCAAAAAGGTTTTGGCGGATGGCTATATAACATGAATGAGATGTACGAAAGAGGGCGGACCGAATTTTGTAATGTGCAAAATCTAAATATTTATTTGATTAAAAATAATTTTATATGAAACGTAATTTTAATTTGACGATATCAATCATTTGGCTTGTCATTTTAGCATTCTATTATGTGAAGGCGCGTTTTTTAAAACAACTGTATTATGGTTTTTATAACACTCGTATTATATGAACTATATACTTGTTCGTTGTGGTGCTGTGTATTTTACGTGGGATGTGCACCATATAGTTCGAAGTATATAAGAAGTGTGCTATGAATTGTTCGAAACAGGTGGTGCAATTGGGGCGTTGTATATTAAGATGCTCCTTGGATAATTAAGGGGCCGCAGAATTCGGACCATATAGGGAGCCGCGCCGAATTCTTCGGCACTGGAGTGCTGTATCGAGGGGCCGTAGGATTCGGAGCACATAGGGAGCATGTGCCGAATTCTTCCGCATTCTTGTGTCGAATTTTCGGTGCTGGAATGCCGTATTGAAGAGCATAGAATTCGGACCACATAAGGATTGTGTGCCGAATTATGCGGTACTGGAGCGCCATATTGAAGGGCCGTATAATTCAGAGCACATAGGGAGTGTGTGCTGAATTCTTCGGCGCTGAAGCGCCGCATGTTTCCGGAACTGGTGTCCGCAGAATTTGGTCATGTGGTTTAAAATACTCGGCGCTGGTGTTCCGAATTGTTCGGCCATATGGTCTGAATTATTCGGTCATGTGGACCGAATCATTCGGCCATGTGGTTCGAATTCTTCGGTGCTGCTATCCCGAATTGTTCGATCACGTGGCTCAAGAACCCTTGGAAAAAACCAGGTGAAAGCTCTCCCTTGTGGTCTTAAAAAGTAGCTGTAGAAGCTGAGTTTCTTTGATGCAAAATGCTGGAAAAACAGAGGTGCACCAGCAGCCTTCATTGTGTTACATGCCTGATCGTTTTTTCAAAAAAAAAAGGATCATTTGATCCATTGTTGATCTTGCAAAGGATCTTGCAAGTTTTGTTTTAAATTGAAAGAGAACCAGACGAAGGGAGGTTTAAAAAAAATGAAGAAGAAGATGCTGTCAAGCTGAAAAACAGAGCAAAACTGAAAAATGATGGTGAAAATTGGGTGAATCTGGTGCGTTTTTGCAAGGATTTTGAAGCTGAAAAACTATCCTTGATGATTAGAGCTGGAAAGCTAATGTTTAGCATAAAAAAGTGATAGAAATCAGCTGAAAAAAATACTGAAAAAAAGGAAAGAAAAATAGAGTTTTTTTTCTGTCATATCCGGTAAGTTCATTGTATATACGGTAAGTGTAGTGCAAATCCGGTTAGTTGAGAGCAAATACGATATGGACAAGCCAAATCCGGTATTCTGTCCAAAATCAAAATCTGGTATGCTTGGTAAAATGATTAAAATCCTGTATTCAAAAATGGGCAATCCAGCAGCAAATGGCCAAGAAAAATTGAAGAAAACTGAAGAAAAAAATTGATGGAGATGGATCGAATTTTTTGAAGACTTTGACACAAAATTTGATTTCCAAGCAAAGTGTCAAAGGGGAGTTTGTTGGGTATTGACACTTTGTTGTGAATCAAATTAAATGTTGTAATTGTGGTCTCTAAATATAAGTCTAGTTTGGTTGAAAACCAACTAAGACATGTGATGAAAAGGTTTTGAATATTAGGCAAGTTGTCTTTAAATTAAGGGGAGTGGCATGGTGGTTGGTAGTAGGTTAGCTACCATATCTTTCTATATATATATTGGTTCTTTAGTGGGACTTGTAACATATGAAAATACACCATCAATATACAAAAAAATCCATTCAAAATGTAGTCTCTTGCTCTCTCTCCCTCTCCTCTGCTGGTGCAAACCAGCAGAGTTTATGCTTATGTTTTATATATGTTTTACTTGTTTTAAGTTATGTTTTAATGTTATTTTTTCATTGCCATCTTCTCCACATTTCCTCTTTATGAAATCACACTTTGTTGAGTTGTTAAATTCCATTTTTGTTGAGCTAAGAACAGCTCCATCTCCCCAGCTCGATCCTTAGCTTATTCATGTCATTGAACCGAAGAGCTTCGACTCTCCCAGATTTTTACAGATCTTTTACATTTTTTAAAAAAATTTAAATTTTTTTATTTGTACAGTAATTTATATAAGTCAACCATAAAACATGATAGAAGATAATAATATCAAATAACTCAAATAATCATTATTAATTGAACTGCAAAATATAACAATATTCATACAAAATTTAGATCAACAATTTTAAAACACCTAAAAATTTTATATATTTACA
This sequence comes from Fraxinus excelsior, assembly GCA_019097785.1. Lineage (NCBI taxonomy): Eukaryota > Viridiplantae > Streptophyta > Magnoliopsida > Lamiales > Oleaceae > Fraxinus > Fraxinus excelsior. The sequence continues at coordinate 22,248,467 of CM032632.1, read as the reverse complement.
GTAATAATAATAATAATAATAATAACAATAAAGAACTATGACAAATCCCAAGTAGCGAGCAAGAAAAAACTTATTGCCGTGCTTCTTGAGAGGTTCTTCCTGAGAATCTACGGATCCGAATCTAACCACCCGAGACTTTCTAGAAAAATGAGACTTTCTGTTTGTCTAGTGCAACAACTGTTGAATAGGGTCCTGATCTGGCAAAATTCTTGGAGAACGAACCATTAGCTTAAGTAACGTCCACAACGACTTTATCCTTTGATGATTTAAAATACTCCTAAGCCATGTTGAACTACATAGAATTTCATTTTAAACAATTTTTTTCTGCATAGATTAGAAAGTTATTAATATTAGAGGGAATGAAGTGAACATAAATTCTTATATTGAAGTCACCAATTCACTCTGATATTGATGCTGCACATATTAAATGTATGCCTCATATTAAATGTTAAAAGCCACAATATAGGAGAGCTATAGATTGCCAATAGATACATTTGAGGCATTACCTGAGTAGTGTATGTTGAGCTTTGACCAAAGAACTGGACAAATTTTTGTTTCTTTATTTCATAGTTGAACTTTATATGTTCCAAATCTAATGCCTTCTTTGAATTCTCCACTGCAGCATCTATATCGTTGAGAGTCATGTATGCCTGGTTAAATAAAAAAGTTACAAAAATGAGTGCTTTGAATTGTTTCATGAAGGCAATCCATGAATTGAACAAAAAGTGCCAAACAAAAAAGCAGAATTATAGACACAGGGAATGTATTAGAGTAAGAACGTGAGATCATGGAACCACCAAACTTAAGAAAATTAGATGAGCAAATTTCAAACATATGCAGATTTTTTAGCTAGATTACTCCATCATGAAGGACTATGACAACCCATCTATATCTTCTCCATATCTTAAATATGACCTATTAATGATAACTATGCTATTTGAACTTTGAAGTCAACCCATTCTCTGTTAATCTATTTCAAAAGATTTAGTCCATGTTTGGCCGCCATTTCTTAAAACTCATTTTTAAATACATATTTCACAAGACCCATAGTTTTTATCAACTTTCCAACTATATATTTCACCAACTATTACCAAAATCTACTAAAATTCTAATTTGTATCCAAACCAACAAGGATCAAGAAAATACTGAAATTAAAAGACATTAAAAAGTACCAACCAAGTTGTCCCAAGTCTTTTATAAAGGCCAGAGACTCCTTCATCCTTACCAATGGTATGTAAAGCGTGAGATATTCGTCTGTAATAGATCACATTTGTCTGCACAATCAGAAAGAAGGTGAAAAGAAAACTCATCTAACATCGTGTTTATAGTGCATAGGGAAGAGAATAAAAGGATCAACAAGAATCTATCCAATTTTCCCATCACAACATCCTCAAATATTATGCGACTTAACAGACCTAAATAAATATATAGTTAGGCTGGAACGCAAAATCGACATGGCAAAATAACTTACAGATCCTTCGCTGAATAAATGTCCAACAAATGATTTAGGATCAAGGCGTCAGCTACGTCGGACACCTAATAAGACAACAAAGCCAAATGTGGATTTTAATTGACCAAGAAAAAAGCAAGATGAGATGGAAATAATAAACAGCCAAGAAAAAATGAATTCAACCAACAGTTTGGATGTTCTACATTAGTACCGGAGCATAATGCCTATTTATGGGTAAAGCCAACAAGAAATAAATGCAATATGTGGACATCCAGTATGAAGTCATGAAAGTGGATCCTCTTTTCTCCTCCAGTTGCAAGGCCTGGGAAGGCAGAAGAATATTGATTGCAAAACATAGTGTTTATATAACAACACCAGAATAGAGTAAAAATACATTGATTGATGATATACAAATATACTGAGCCCTTCTATCTTGACTAATTTAAGTGATGCACTTGTCTTTTGGTGTAGAATAACTTAAAATCCCTTGAAGAGCAATCGAGTGCCTGAATGATTCACTGTTTCATTTTCAAAAAGAGCTATCATTTCTTGTTTGGCTAACTGGTTAACTAAATGAGACCGTATCCAGACATGATAAAACAGTTTTCTTAGAGGCAGGAAATTTCTTGCATTCTGTTTCCATCTCCATTCACAAGACAATAGGAATTTAATTAGTTTCATTCCAAAATTCCTATACCCATATAAACATTTATTTAAGATAACCAGAAGTATGGTTGACCAATTTGCATCAAAGTCGTGTATGAAGCATGATGATCAACTTTGCAAGTAATTTTTGTTTGTTTAGCCCAGCTACCGAAAATTACTACTTTAAAGTTCCTGAGAAGAATATGAAGTTCAGTTATTGAGATTGATGTAGTAAAATTTCTCAATCTAATTAATAAAGATGCACTTAATTCTTTATTCTGATCAATCTCATAAACAACTATGCCAACCAGATCAAATGCACCAGGCTGCAAGATAAAAAAAAATTGGGCAGTGCATGAGATTTACACATTTTGTGCAGCACAAAGCTGAATGACAAACTTTAGCAATACAGCATACTTGTCTGTAAAAATTTGCTCAGAGCAAATATGTAGGGGAAACTTGCTTGAGCAGGAGGGATTGAAGCGTTGTTAAAATGATGAAAACGATTAGAATCCCTTAAAATAATATGGCGTTGAAAAATATTTGATATGAACTTCATGGAAGTATGGCAGTCACCACAGACCCGAAGGTTCTTATATATCTGAATTGGTACTCCTTGTGGCGTGTAAAGAAGCCCAAAAGCAACTGCCAATTTCTCACCGTGATAGGAAAGACCATGTTCATTTCCCTCTTCATTAATGTCATGAAGAGCGAAATTCATGTCAGGCACATAACCAGCTTCCTTGATCAACTTTAAAAAATCATCAACCTTCAAGTAAATCTCGTCATCTAAACGCCACATATAGTTTCTGATTAACACTTACAACTCCCATCAACCAAACATGATCATTTTTACTCAAAGAAACCCTTCTAATTTTAAAATAACAAGTGTAAATTAAAAAATTCTAACAGAAGACAAAAACAACATTACCTCTAACAATAATATTAAACCCCACAGCCTTGCAATATAAACCATAAATTAGCAATTGAAAAAAAATCCAATAAAGGAAAAAGCTTATCTCTACATAGCCCAGCAATTGAAACCCATAAATTAGAAATTAATCAAATTGAGCAGAGGAAATTTTTTTTCCTCCACCACTAATATTGAACTCCACGATTAGAGAAACCGAATTACAAGGAACCCCAACCAACGAACAATAACCTTGACCGTTCGAATTTGCACTAACCAGCACTCCAAAATTGTCTGGAAATAACACCCAAAGTAAGATTAACAAATTAAAAGGCTTGTGCATACGAAAGCAAATGGATTACCGAAAATTGTTATTTCCCTTCCAAAACGAAGCAAAGGAAGATAGACTGCTAAGGTCTGTGTTGTTCTAAGAACCGTCACAATGGAACCATATATGTCTCAATTCATTCTGATTTCTTTCAAGATCGAGAGAGAATAATAGAAATTATTGGCCAGCAATTCTGTGCTACTGTGGCAACGATCGAGAGAGAGAGAGAGAGAGAGAGATTGCAATTAGGGTTAGGAAAAGAAATAACCAAATGTTGACTCTTAGTTTTGTTTTTCCTTTTCCCCCAAACAGCGTATTTTAGGTCATCCAGTTACTACACAGTAGCAAACTGGATACGTGTGAAAAGAAGGTTTCAAATGAATAGTAAAATTAGGATCCCCTCTTTTATAGAAAGAGGGGATGATAAGCAGTGACATCTGTCCCTAGTTGCCTTCCTTATTAGTATGAGCACCATACATAATAAACATCTACAAGTTCCACCTGAATCTAACTAACCAATATCTACAAAATTCTACACAATTTATTTCCATATATTTTTTATTTGAATAGCAAGAAAGACTTTTTGCATAATTCGAATCCAAGACACGTGATTACTTTTTAAGAAAAAAAAATGCTTAACAGAGATCATGTACCTTTTAGTGCTAAAATTCTAGTATTTGGATGCATAAGAGCAGAATCTGCATTAATGGGACGCCTCAACAGCTACATTGGCATCATATTCATATCAACGATCACCACACTATTCTGAGGTGCCGTCTCACGAACACATATATACTTATCAGATTCCATTGTCACATTCATAAAAGTGATGAACTGAGCATTGATCCCTATGCTAGGCAACTACATCATCATATTAAACAGTCAGAATCCAATTCAACTGACACAAGCTCAAATTCCACAAACAAAGTTTCATAGATCTGAAATTAAACTGCACAATAAAGATCCAAACAGTAAACCTAAGCTACTCATGCGACTAAAAGACTGTCAACTTACCATACCAAACAACTACCGGATGATTAATTTAAAAGATGAAAAGAAACCTGATAGCATTCACAATATTTCTTCAGGTAACCAGACTTTTTTGCAATTTCAATCTCTCTTATTTCGTAGACGTTCTGCGGGACTGATCCTGCAATGAATAAATAAAGAGAATATTCATATGTACTTAAGCACAAGGTTAGTAGAACATGAGTCCAAAATTCATTGGCTAACCTGACTTTAGATAGATAATCCGAGCTCCTAATCACTTTGGAAGCAAAAGCAAGAGGATTTTTGGATTAAATCTGTTTGCGAGTTGCAAGGATAGTGTCCTTATGGACATGCTTGGTACACAAATGTATGAAAAAAAATTGGAAGAAAGAGTTTTTTTTTTCAAAGAACTTGCCGAAGAAAAAAAGCACAATTAAGTTCGTCGATTCCACCAGCTTGAAAATAGAACACTACTCATGGAAATTTAAAATAAAAATAAAATTTTGGGAAAATTATCCGTAAAGTGAAAATGTAGACTCGTTAAAGGAAATGCAAATATTCTACACAGATGGATGAGAAATAAATTGAAAGAACAATTATTTTTTTGGAACCTTTACTCAAGAAATAAATATTAAACTACATCGATCAATTCAACCAACTTGCTTGAGGAGCACATAAATAAACAGATAATTAGCACTCATTTCACCAAATAACCAAGAACCCTTCAAGAAATTTCCCACGAATCAATTCATAAGAACTTTAACATCTAAAATAAATCTGAAATCAAGAACTTGAATCATTAATGATGCAATATCATTCACATGACGTCTTCTTGCATCAAATCTATAAAAAATAATGGTGTAAATCTTTAGTTGTAAAACTTAAGCAACATTGGTAGAGGAGACGAAAAAAAAGAGAACCCGGCAAAAACGTCAAAGCCTAAAAATTGTAGACCAACACTCTTTCTTCCCATACTTCTTCCAATAACTCTTCTGAAAACCTTGGCCTAACCATTCCCTTAAACTAACCAGCCCATTCCCATAATAATCCATTACCCAAAAATAGTCGACAAATCAGTGTGAACTAATATTCCAAGAACTGAAGGTGGTCTACGTGAAAGCAATAAAATTTGTGATCAATGAAATGATGCATAATGAAAAACGTAATTTTGTTGCAAAAAAAAATGAAGTCTTTCATAAAATCAACATACATTTAGAAATTATAGTCTTAGTTTATTTACATAAGTAGACATCTATCTTCATTTGCATTCTAATCTGTAATAAGTTAGTGCACTATCGGTTGAACAGATTTATAAATACTATTTTTGTAGCAACATAGGTCCTTGAAGCATCGCGGCTATAGAAATTCCTCAACAACCTACAAATTAGGTAAAGGAATTTATTACTTTACCAGTATCAGTTTGAATGAGATATAGAGGAATAAATATAAGATTCATAGATGAACACATAACGTTCTGACTATAGTTTCTTTAGTCTATGAACTTTTATATAAATGAAAGTATAGAAATAGTATAAGTAAGTAAAATAAAATTTTTATAAGTACCTGCTTTTAAATGATTCAATATATGAGGATCATTGGGGGTGCAAGAAATACTTATTAAAACAAATATCAACTGCAAGTTTTCGTCTGTATATAGTCTTTCTTTTTGGGTCAACTCTCTCTAGTGGGCAGTCCAAAACAAAACATTCTATAAACTTGAGCATCAATAATATGCAATTTGGCCTATAAAAAAATATTTACGTTAGATACAAAAAGTGCTATGGATGGAAAATGAAATCAAATATAGATATTGTAAATTGTATTTAAATATTTACCCGTTGTTCGCACAAGATAAATAAGGCATGATCTCCATTGTTAATTTCCTGTTTGTATGGTTGCTCAGATCTGGTCTAGAGAACAAAAAGTCCGGACATGATAATAATTTATCAACACATGTATACACTACATGTGCATGTGCTGTGATATCATCTGGCGCATGCTCAGTATTGCTGCAATCGTAGATCTGGAATGTCCATTCACGGAAATTAACGGCATAGAGATACCAAGTGTTGGTTGAATGTGAATATGGAATTAATAAATAGTTGCACCACAGCCATGAACGACCAGCGATTGGCATGTCACCATTTACATAACTGTTGAAATGAGATATGGTTGAAGGTTGAGTGTGTTGTGGAGTGGTTGTCAATGTGCTATGACGAACACATTCTACTGCAAATGCAAAATCCATGATTCCATATTCTGTACGAACAAGGGTGCAACCATCGTTGATCAATTGCCTCAGTAATTTTAATTCCACATCAATGATCTGGTACAACGAACAAATGTAAGTTAGATATACTAAATAAATATGAAAATTGTATTAAATGTAATTCGACTAACCGCATTACTGATATCTTTTTTTGGATCCAGTAAATTTTTCAATGTCTCTTTTGTGTAGAGATTATTGTTATCAATTTGCCAATATGCACTGCATGATATAAATTGAATTAGTATAAAATAACATACATGTAAATTATAATATAAAAATTCATATAATAAAAGTCGATGCCTTACTTGTTTTGATTGCGCGCTATCCAATCTTTTATTATTTTGTAGTTTTCCATCAGATAGTCCTCCAAAGGATAACCAGAAATTTCAGGCTTCTTCCGTTTGCCCTTATTTGTCGTTTATCTAGTTTCCTCTGGCAAATGGTGAATTGGAAAAAGTTTTTGGGATGACGAATCATGTTGGGGTTGGGTAGTCTGAATTGGATTGTTTTGGAGAGAAATATCTTGATCAAAGGAAGCTATATTGGGCTCGCATTTAGATAGCTTGTTCAGTATATTGTTATGTTCTTCTGTAACAAAAGATTTGACTGAAGAGAAGCTGGCATCGATGTGATGTTGCATGCTTTGACAATGCTTTTCTTGTCGTTGTTGTTGTTGTTCAAAGAAGTGTTTTTGGTGGTCAAGAAGTGTTTGATATTGAGTGTCCTGTTTGTGTCCTTCTTGAGAAGTGTGTGTACTGAACAAAGCATCACAAATATGTGGAATATTTTCCACAGCAGACCGCATTTGTTGGTAAAGTTCTTGTTCCCATTGTTGGTGTTGTTCAAATAACTGTCTTTGATTTTGGAGAATTGCTTCATAGTTGCCTTGTTTCCTCGATTCTTCAGCAATCTTTGTTGTAAAATTAAATTTACTGTTATCTGAATAAAATAGAAATATTGAAATGTTAATGATAGTTTAGAAACACAAATATTGAACTGTTAATGATAGTTTATAAATAAATAATATATTTTGCACAACTATCATAGTTGAAATTAAAATCTAACTAAACAATAATTTCGAAGTCCACAAATGAGCAAAACTCAATGTCATAATACAATTAGAAATGTATTAGATACTACACATTCTACGGTTTTTATGTAACTTGCAGGGTTCAAATTTTCAAATGTTTTATTGTCTTCGTTATATTCATCAATTTTAAAAGCACAGGAAAAAATTAGTTGGTACAGTTTTAACATCCCAAACAAAATTGTATGGATCAAGGTGAAAATTAGTATAAGTAGGCAGCATCAAGCAACTTGCTAAATGTTTTATAACCAAATTTCCCATAAGTTGGAAGACGCAAAAAAATCCAGTATATATTCACCTTAAAGAACTTAAAGAACTGAAATTTCATCTATCCTATTCCATTGCTATTTTTTTTTAAATGAACAAATCAAAGCTATATATTTGGCAAATAACTGGACAAATCTTGTAAGTACAAGGGAAAGAAATATGAAATCCTACAAATTTTTTGAATAATAATAAGTAGCATGAACCGTCATAACAAAGGTTGCAAAAAGGAAAAAAAAGTATGCAAAATTCATCGCCGCGAAATTCGGGACATGAGAAGAAAGTGCCTACGTTGAGCACGGCATCTCCGAATTGTTCGGAGACATCAACGCAATGTGTCCAAATAATTCGGAGACATCGTACGCGCGATGTCTCCGAATTATACGGACACACTCTCCGAATAATTCGGTGGTAAAGGTATCATCACCAAATTTTCCACAAGCTGGAAGCCGCACAAAATTCCAATATAAATTCATTTTAAAGGATTGAAGAAAGGTTTTAAAAAAAATTCCAATATAAATTCATTTTAAAGGATTGCAGAAAGGTTTTAAAAAAATCTAGGGAATTCGTCGACGCAAAATTCAAAGCACGACGCCGAATAATTCAGGGCCCGCGTTAAGCACAATACCTCCGAAAAAGTTTTAACCTCCCAAACAAAATTGTACGGAACAAGATGAAAATTAGTATAATTAGGCAACATGAAGTAACTTGCTAAAGGTTTTATAACCAAATTTTCCATAAGTTGGAAGCTACAAAAAATTCCAGTATATATTGACCTTAAAGAATTTAAAGAACTGAAATTGCATCTATCCTGTCCCATGCCTATTTTTTTTTAAATAGACAAATCAAAGTTATATATTTGGCGAATAACTGGACAAATCTTGTAAGTATAAGGGAAAGGAATATGAAGTCCTACAGATGTTTTGAATAATAATAAGTCATCTCCGCAAAATTCGGGACATGAGAAGAAAGTGCCTGTGTTGAGCACAGTATCTCCGAATTGTTCGGAGACACCAACGCAATGTGCCCAGAGAATTCGGAGACACCACACGGGCGATGTCTCCAAATTATACAGACAAACCCTCCGAATAATTCGGCGGTAAACGTATTATCACCAAATTTTCCACAAGCTGAAAGTTGCACAAAATTCATATATATATATATTCATCTTAAAGCATTGCAGAAAGAAAAAAAAATTCTAGCGAATTCGTCGCCGCAAAATTCGAAGCACGACGTCGAATAATTCGGGGCCCGCATTAAGCACAGGATCTCCGAATTATTCGGAGACACCAACGCAATGTGGCCGAATAATTCGGACACACCCTGCGCACGGTGTCTCCGAATTATTCGGAGATACCGACGCATTGTGGCTGAATAATTCGCCGCTAAATTCCGAACACGAACTCGACATGACCGAAGAATTCGGTATCCTCGTTTAGCTCGACTTTGAACGATTCGGCGCACCAGCTCCACAAGGCCACAAAATTCGGAACGCGAACCACGCACCGTGTCCCACATCTCCCGTATTAATAAAAAGATGTTGCTTACAGACATTTTCACACCATCTTCTATATCCTGTAGGAGTGATTTTATGGCCTCTTCCACACACAGTATAAACTGAACATGATTTTCAAAAATTCAGCCTCTTTTCAGACAAAAATTTCTCTCCTCATATCTATATTTCCCATTCACAAAAATACAAACAAACAAAAACTATTACACATCTTTTATGAATAGATTAAGGAGCAAGCACAGCATAGCCAGACAGAACCTAAGATTTATTGTTTTTTACCCAATACAATAAAACGAAAAACAATAATAACACAAAGATTATAAAAAAAATATGAACACAAAGATCAGAGAACGATATACAACCTTAATATGGATGATGATAGTGAAATACGTTTGAAACAGGGAGAGAAGATTAATATGGAAACACGTCTGAAACAGGAAGAGAAGATTAAATTCTTGTTTATGATATATATATGGAGATATGTAATGGAGATATTTACAATGTCGGCTGAAATTGATATGCCAATTAGTCAACTAATGAGGCTATCTAACTGTAGCAAAACCGGCTTCAAGCAAGGCAAATGTGAAAACTCATGTGACATAAATGAACAGTGAATCCAACTTCACTCTTTTAATATAGGAGTGAAATAATAATAATATGAGTAAAAGAGCATCAACTTCTTAATTCAACAGCAGATTGCATTGTCTTGTAATTGTAAACAGAGTGGTGGGTTTAATGGTAAAGTAAAATTGAGATTTTGTGTGTAAGTATTTAACAGTGTTAAAAAACTATTAAGGATAAAAAACTAAAATAGATGACATGTTAAATTAAGCCCTTGTTCGATACACGTTAAAATTCTTATTCTTATTCTTCTACTCACTTTCAACCATAAATGCCTAGTAAAATTAAAAAAAAAAAATTGTTATAATTTGGGTGTGACTCGAATTCCTTATTAAAGTAATTGAAGTACACTTCAAGAAGAGTTAAGTTTGGAATGCTTTGAGTTTTATTCAAGTTGAAATTCTATTTGGAAGTCATGTTGGGAGTTGAAATTTGTATTGGACTTGAACATGTTGAAATTATGGATCAAGAAGAAAAGTCGCCGCATTTTCGCTAACTAGCCGCTCGAGCAACACATGTAAGTTTTCTCCCGAGACTTGATCGCTCGCATGTCGCCCGTCCAGCGCTCAAACAACAGGGCTATCTGGCTCAGACCCTTTCCGCGTTATAACATGCTTTTGATAAATTGGAAAGAACAATAAAAACGATAATAAACATCCACAAATTAAAGTCAAAATAATTAATTAAGAATTGAAAATATCATAACAAGGGTTCATTTCATCCTAGCAATGTATACATTTAACATAACATATTGAAATTACAAGGAATCATATATAAGTGAAAATATATAACCCGATTTTGATAAATTGAAAAGATGAAGATGAATCTTGAAGTCTTGAATCTCTTCAATGGTTTCTTGATGAATCTCCACTTGTGTCTTCTATTCTTCGCCCAAAAATCATATTTGAATCTTCACTTGATTGGATTCTTGCAAATTCTCTTACAAGAATTATGAATTATTCTCATTTGATGATATTAATTGATGAATATTGGAGTATAATATGTACATGAGAGCTCTTCCTATGTATTTTGTTGTTCTCTATTTGTAGGAGTCGAGAATTGGTTGAAAATCACGTGCAATTCAAAGTGCGTTGTAAAGATAGCTCAAATAACTATAACTTTGATAGGATTATGATTTTTCCAATTTGGACGTCTATTATGCCAAAAATCGGTTTCAATCTTCGACTAGAAATTTGAAATATAACTTGTGCGATTGAAAATTGATTTTTATCATATTCCATTCTTTTTTGAGTTCTAATTTCATCCAATTGTCTCATAAAAATCTTTCAAGTATCATCTTTTGATCCGAATCAACTATTGAGTATTTACAATTTGGTCCTCTGACTTTGGATTTTGTCATTTTTCCACCATTTTTCGCTTATTTCTTCAATTCCTTATCCATTCAAAGAGTTTTGCCTATTAAACATAAATTACAACAATTTAGAATATATTTTTGTCAAAAGAAGTATCAAATGTTGTTATTTTAGATCCCGAATAAGTGTATAAAATACACTTATCATTTAGCAATACGTGATCCTTGAATTTCCAATAATTAATATCAGAAATTCTTGGCATAATTAACAGAACAAATGTCATTATACAACGATATGTTATCCTAATAAAATAATATTATACGTAAATTTAAAAAATTTCCTACTCTTTTATCCAAATATTTTTTAAAATTTATTTTCAAAAAATGGAACTCGAATGCAAGATGAATAAGATATGAACGACCACTTTTACTCCTTTAAATTATGTGCAATAAGTTTGCTATTAAAAAAGGTCATTCACTTTTTATCATTATAGCGGTGTGTTATACAATTTTCCAAGAAAAAAACACACACAATGTTTAATGATTGCAATTTGCACCCTCTTCTGATATCAATTCTTCTAAAATACATTTCTCTCCCTATTTCTCTTATTTTCAACAACACATTCTTTAATAAAATAATATTACACGTAAATTCAAAACTTTTTCTTATTTTTTAACCACATATTTTCTATCAAAATACTATTTAAAATGCATTCTTGGGAGAATAATATGGCTCAAACAAGGTGTAATTTATTTTAATAGGTGTAACATTGTCACGAGACTCACTTCAAGATATGAAAATATTTAGGACTTCGTTCCATGAGTGAAGTTCCTACCTTAAGTCTTGTTGCGTGTACTATCCATGTGTTATTGATAAAGAAATTCGGGAAAGCGGGTTTTGTTGAAATGCTATTCTTGGTGGTAGGTTAGTGTACATAGGTTTCAACTCCCAATGAAGCGCACATTAACCAAACCTAGAGTGGCCGCCATAGAAAAACTCGAGTTCAGTCTTGCCGTCACACCTCTTCTTAAATATCTAAGACGAACATATTGGCCAATGCAAAACTTGAAATTCCGACTCTTCTCAATTCATTGAACAGCTATCGGCAAGTTACATATACAATGTAACCTTCTAATTACAATCCTAATTCTATCATTGAGCTCAACTATGATTTGTTTTTTTGACTTCTGCTTCGTTGCACCTGCTAAAGACATTTTACAAAACAGGAAGGGGAACAATCGGAAATCATTGTTAAACAAGGAAAAGAATTGCAAGGGTTGCTGATAAACATTCACCAAGTTCTATAACTGACATGTTGCTGGAAAGCAAGATGCAGTCGACAAATACATGAACAGGTCAAGGATATATACTAACAGCTTGCAGATGTAGGAGAGAAGAAATTTCCACTTCACTGCTACCAAATCACGTAAGATCTTAAATGTTTCGTAAAGGTAAAGCTCAAAGTCTCTCCACTGATTTCCTTCTAACTCCAATGTCAAATCAATCTCCTCACAAGTTTAGTTTCACGGTTTATACCGATTATGTTAATGTCATCAGCTGTTTGAAGTGTATAAGAGCACTTGAGCCCCTTCTCCGATCCTTCACAATAGGACCAGTACCAAAAGTGAGTCCAACGTGTGAAAAGATTCATCCAAACTCAAATAAGGAAGAAGAAACAAAACTGTAAATCTGATAATGGAGGAAAAAGGTAAAACAGAAATTCTATGTGGTTGGTCACCAAAACTAAGTTTCTGGTCCTTGTATTAGTACATACTAACTGAATTCAAACCGATATCCCACAATGGATGCTTCTTTCTCATCTAATCGCGCTTGTTTAAGCTATCTTTAATTACTCAGAACATTAAAGTGAGCCATCAAAGATATCTAAAATCATCAAACGTGTGGCTTCACACGATGAATCCTGAAAGTTGCATAAACTGTAATGTACAATTTAAATCCTTGCAGTCAAAAGAGATGGTGACTCGTTTCTTATTTGCCAGGCACATAGAAAAATGTAAAACAATTAAGATTTCAAATTCACATTCTAATGATCTCAAAGATCAGTTTCTTGCTCTGTAACTGGATTAAAATGTTGAAGGAGTTGCAAACAGAAGCAAAAACTTGCAAACAACCGAAACGTGTCATTGAATTTGAGCAGATATTTCTAGGACAGTTATTAAGAAACAATAGAAATCTGCTGTTCGAACGCAATTTACAATTCCCGGGAATTAGTGAATTCTCATCCAAGTTCTCGTAAAAATGATTCTCCTAAACCATGGAAAGAAAATCTAAGAAGCAATAAAACACGGCCATATATAAAAGAGAGTTAAATTTGATAGCAAAAGTATTCCATGAACATAATCTGTGAAAGGAATACCTCAGGAAGAGTGCAATGCAGAACAAAGAACCACTCAGAGCCACTTTGGCTGAGCTTTAAAAGGTGTAACATGTAAAACTCACTAGTGCAAAAACATCTCACCATTTTCTACTCTTCAATGTCCTTCCAACTACTACTTAATCATTTGGAGTTACCACTTGCAGGTGACAGTATTTTGCCTATTCCCAGACCAGTCCCTATGCTGCTGAATCATACTAATTTACTATTACACTTTTGCTGATAATGATGATGATGAGAATGATTTTCATAGGCTGGAAACCCACTAGGTGAGTTTATACTCCCCACTGGCATTCTCATTTGCTCGCGTCTGTTAGCAGTGTACCCCATTCCCATCGTTGGCATTGGTAGAATCTGCAGGGAGGGTGGAGGGTAAAGCATCGGAATTGGCATGCCAACGTGATTCTCTTTATCACCACCGCCACTAGAATTCCCATTCTTGTGGCCAGAAGGCCCAGAACCATTGGCCACACCACTGGATAACTCGTTAAAGCTGTGGGGAGGCACGGTCATGGAGGGGATCAATTTATCGGAGGCCGAGGGGGCCTCATTCGACAACCCCTGCATTCTCTTAACATACAACCTATACTTCTGCAAATGGCTCGCTACTTTTTCTCGAGTCAGTCCCTCCACATTCATCAATTGCATAATCGACTTTGGCACCGCGTTTTTCAATCCAAATGGCTACAACCTCCACGAAACGCTTATGAAGCTGCGGGGTCCACACGAGCCTCGCCATCTTCATAGCCTTTGCGTCCACAGACCGATCATCCATACAGTGCTCAATGGCGGAGGTGCCGGCGCAGGACGCAGCTTCCGCGGACTCCATCCTGTGGGGCTTCTTGGGGTTAGATCCTTTTTTGGTGCCTAGTTCGTCATGCTTCGCTTCTGCCATCTCGTGATCCCAAACGGCCAGTGGATTTTCACGATGATTGCCATTCCTATCGTCTATAAAATGCTTGAAATCGAAGCAGCCGCTGCGGGTGGCGTTTGTGGTCGTAGTGCATGAGTAGAAGGAGCACGAAGGGAGGAGAGGGTGTCCTGGGAGGCACGCGTCCAGCAATGTATGGGGTGGCTCCGGCGAGATTTTGAAAACCTTCGCCAATACTGGTGGGATCAAAGACTGGGATAAGGGTGGCAAATCGTCGTCGGTGGGGAGCCCAGCCTCCCACTCCGTCACCCGTATCACTTCTTCACCCATGATCTTATTGTAATTAGGTGAATTTTCATCAATGCTAATCCAGATTTACATAGAATGGACGAGGAGGGAGGAACTGCAAACTTGTGAAGGGGGATACTTGAGTCGCACAGTGGCAAACAAAATTCAGATATGCATGAGTCTCAGAACAAATGCCAACTGATGGTATTATCCCATCAAACGGATTCAAACCTGATGCAAGCCATCAAGGGCCACTTGAATATAGCCATCCCAATTTCTGCTCTCCAAAATCCACTTGCTACCTCGACAGGCTCTACTGCTGCCTTGTTTTTTTGGTATTGTGTCTACACCTACGTGCCAATTACTTGGCCTAAATATATCCACGTGGGGATACGAGCCGACTACGAATTACACAATTCTAATATAAAGTAACCGAAAGCAATGTTTACTATTCGAATTTTTCAATGTATTTTTCATCGCGATAAATCTAGGAAATAACGGAGAATCTTCACCTTACATTGTAAGAAGGTTAAAGAAATATTTAGGCCGATTTGTTTTAGATTATTTTCTCAAGAAAATCAATTGTTTGTCCCTTTTTTTTTTCACAAAATGGGTCCACAATCACAATTTCTTCAAATATGGCGGTTGCAACGGTCAGAATTATGATTTCTAGTGGAAACAACCAAGCACTTAATAAAATGGGATTCAAATTGCATAGAAGACAAAAATATATTTTACATTATAAATAAAATGCATATATTTCAAGAATCTTGCTTGGTGACAGGTCCCCGCCAAGCAAGACACGGGTGGGGTTCGCATTATTTATTTATTTATTTTTAAATACATGTAGGGCCCTCTCCTTTGTGAGGGACTTGTAAGGCCCCTGTAAAATATTTTTCTATACGCTTCATATTTCAATAATCACGAGTTAAAACAAACTTCATTTTAAAATTAATGAGAAAAGTAGTTATCTTGATTTTATAACAAATCAAAGTTCCAAGATTATTATAATTTCATTCAAAATTTATGTAAAAATATAAATTAAATTCAATCAATATTGTTTCGGTAAAGGTTTAAGAATATTAACACCATAGCTTATGAGGAACAACTTTAATTCTTGTTTCTTCTTACCCAACGTTGTAACACTTCAAACCTTTTTGTCGAATTTTCAAAAGTTTGTTAAGAAACGGAATAAATTCTTTTGGTTTGAAGGATGACGACGAGTTAGCCATTACGTATTATGTAATAATATAATGCGAACAATAAATATAGAAGTAGAGATTAGTTCGTTCAGCTCGCGAGTAAACCATTGGACTATTCGATTTGCGCTTGCAGCCCATCTCCTTGACCACAAACGAACCGAATCGACAAGCAACTTATCCACTCGACACCCTGCCAGCCATGCACTCAAGACTCCCTTATCAAAACGCTCTACATATCTATTCTTTAGATGTGAAAAGATAACTCTGGCGCATTATCCCATACCCGCATTACAGTACGGCTACACTTTGGAGGAGGATCGACGATGTGGTAGCAGATGAAAATGGCCGCATCATCTGCCCTTTTATCATCTCCTCCAGCTCTTTCTTTGATTCTCAAGCGTAAACCCCGTCATGTTACGGATGCCCACCATTCATTTTCTCCATCAAACAACCCAATTTTTGAATTTCCATCCACTCAGATATCAACAAGAATTTTGAATTCTGGAAATTCATCGAGTGCCGTTTCTCTAAAACCCATAAGAAATTGGAGATTTTCTGCTGTAAATGGAAATTATTTGCTATCAGAAGTCACACCAGAAGAGAATTTGCAAGAAGTAGTCTCCACGAGCGATGATGGTGTTTACACTGTAATATCAGCTCTTCTTTTCATTGCTTTCATCGGTTTAGCCATTCTTACAATTGGGGTAAATTTCTAATTTTAAGCTGAATTTGATATTTGGACAAGGGGTTTGTTATTAATTCTGAATGCTTTGAACTTCTCAGGTAATCTACATAGCTGTGACAGATTTCTTGCAGAAAAGGGAGAGAGATAAATTTGAGAAAGAAGAGGCTGCTAGGAAGAAGAAGAGTGGTAAAAAGGGTAAAATTGGAGCTAGATCTAGAGCTGGGCCCCGAGGTTTTGGGCAAAAGATTGAAGAATTTGATGATGTCGATGATGCAGAGTAAACAAATGCACATTTTGAAGTAAGCTTGCTACAGCTTTTTGCAATTCTCATGGATTAAATGTCATTATAATAGGGTACACTGATCATTAATTTCGTTGCTTTTTAGCAAACATGAATTTACAATTGAAGCTTTATTAGTTAGTTTTTAGCTTCAATTCTTTTGCAGTGCTATGAAAAGAAACTTTCTTAATTGTTTCTGGAATAATTGCAATGTCAAGACTGAGTGTTACAGAAATATATATATGAAAAGGTCAAGGGTTCGAATCATGGGAGTGCAATAGAAATTCGTGAGTGTAAGATGGTTTAGGCTCTCTCACATAGAACAGTACGTAAGTTAACAGATTGTGCATAGAGGTCGGATTGTTAGAGTTCAAATCTGTGTTATCAGAAGCTTCTAAAGGTTAATCTTCTGAGTCGATTCTATAAATCAATAGATTTCAATGAGGTTATCTTCCATTAGTCGCGAAATGATTGTCTTCTTTAGTAGCTGTAACTGTATAATCTCAAGTATTCTTTCTTTTGGTAGACTTCCCAACTTCTTCTTCTCATACTACACTATATCAAGGACAATTGATATTCATACATTTGATTATTCTCCCTCTGGTTCATAGAGCTAGAAACTGTGCCCTTTTCAATGTAAATTTGGCATCAGCGGTATGATTGTTTCATGTCACTCCATTCGCTTTATTGTTAGATTTACTCGAATATCTGAAGCAACTAAATACTTTGGCAACTACACTTTCTCAAGCTTCTATCTTGAATAGTTTAATTTCCTTGCTGATTTTGGCACCTTTGACCTAACCGTCGAGACGAACAATTTCTAATTTTTTTTTTCCTTGTACTCCTTTAGGCTCTAGGCTCTTTTTCAACTGCTCTTTGGATTGTTTCCAAGGAACACTATCAGAATAATTTCTCTTTGTCCTCATATATTTACTAGTATTGTCCTTCTATTATAAAAGCTCAATCTACTACATGCAAATAAATTCCCATCCTATATTTCAAAAGTGCTTGATGAGTAGCATTAGACATTCATGATAAGTTGAGACTGTGTCTATTGTGCTGTCCAATACTGCTAACAAAAATGCTTCTAGCCGTAAGTGTCTTTTCTACTATTCACGGTGCCAAGGATCTACTGAACTTGAGAGTTTTAGTTTTTGTGGGTAATTTCGACTGTTGAGGCGATTATACAAGTCGTCAGCCCAAACATTCATATCTGAGGGAGGAGGAGATGAATGCTGATAAAAGCTTTAAATAAATTGCAGAACTCTTTTAAATAATTTTGAAGTTGATTGCATAGACAGAGTGACAGACAGAGACCAACATATCGCTTTGATCAATTATTTTAGAAGAGTTCAGTACCAACAACACACAACGTCTAAACTCGACTCAGTTTCAACCAGTGTTCTAAATAGAGCGCCAAGGCGCGGGCCTAGGCGCGATGCGTGGCCATGGCGTCAAGCCAAGTGACTTGGCGTCTTATTTGGTGGTCAACGCGCCTTATTTAGCGTTGACCGCCAGCTAATGCGCACCAAGGTGCAATTATGTGCGCTTTTTTAATTTTTTTTTTCAATTATTTGAAGTTAAAATTTATTAAAGTCTAATTTCTTTAATTTGCCCTAATTTAAAACAACTACTGAAATAAAAAAAGAAAAAAAAAATCTTTCCTCCAATAAAGAGTTAGATAATATTTAAGTTTTTATGCTATTTATTTACTATTTTGTATTTAAATTTAAAACTTATTTTTTTTTGTTGGAAACTTTGAAAAAATGTATAAAGTTTCTATAAATCTGTTTTAAATGTTTAGTAAGTATTATTTTTAATCATTAAATGATTTTTTGATTGATTAAAAATTAAAATAAGAAAATATCTTTTTACGCTTTTTTACGCATAAGCCTCGCCTAGCCTTTAGCTTGACCTCTACGCATTGCGACGCATTACGCCTTTTAGAACACTGGTTTCAACACTAAATTATGTGGTAAGTTGATATTCATGAGAAATTTTCCTTTTCGGACTTGGAGAATCTTTATTGAATTATATTGTGACGAGAAGATATCTTTGCCAGGAATTGTCCGTTTCTAGATGATAATATCAATGAAGAGAAAATTTAAATTTCGTTCTTATTACTTTATGGAAAATTCTACTTCTACATACTTTTTTACCTAATTGGTGCTCGGTGCCCGAATTGACAAATGACGGCCCCCCAAACGCCTCCTAATAAGAGACAGCCACTTGTCAATTCGAGCACCATTAGGTAAAAAATTAGGTACTTTTAGCATAACTTTTACTTTATATAACCACCATTTAACGAACTGACCAATTCAGAGGCATCATTATTTCACAAAGGAAAATGACACAGGGTCTCTACAGGCCCCAATAACGTGGGGCCCCCTTTGTGAGGGGCCTGTAGATTTCACAAATCTCCAAAAAAAATAATAACGAATAAATTCCTCTAAAATCACATAGTTCTATGTAGACTTATTTGAGAAATTTTTTGAAAAATAAAAATCTGCGCCTTCATTTGTTTCTCGTTTTTTATCCATAAAAATGAAAAATAAAAACCCGCCAAACAAGCCCTAAGCTTCTGATAAGTTATATCTTAAAGCTCGATTTTGCCGAGGACAACAGTTGAATTCTACGTCCAAAGACCAAAACTGGACCTTGAAATGGTCCCTAATTCCATCCACAATGAAATTCCAGGTTAAATCATGGACTAAAAGAACCCAATGCGTACTTGGCTATATAATAGAACATTCAGATACATTACGCGTTATTATCCTGGCCTCACCGATAAAACCAATAATTTGTACAGTCACGTCGCAATGTAAACTACCTTCCCTCTTGTCATTTTACAACCTTGGAACTTGTATTGTCATCTTAAAACTGCACGGGCATCAGGAACATTTAACCTCCGAGCCTCAGCTTACTAGAATCTATGTATAAACATAAACTACACAATGTACAGTTTTTAATGAGTACGGGCAACAAGTTTATTATTTGAAATCCTCTAATGTCTTCCTCGCAGATAAGGTATTGGCCAGAGCACAATGCCCAGCAGAAATAGAAGGAAGCGAGGTAGCTCAAACTAGCCTCGGTTAGCTGTACAACCTTTTTCCTAAGGCATCTAAGCGGAGTGAAGGGATTGAGCAATTCTCCTTTCTGCAAAAAATTGAAATAACATGTTATAGTGACATGTTTGACAGGGAAGATAAAACGGTAGGAGTATTAAGGATGAAGATAAAATCTTGTTTACTATGTGTTGAGTCTTGTCCAATACTACATATCAAACATAAATTACACCCAGTTCATTTCCAATCCTTAACATCTTTCTGACGTCTATACATAGAAATTGACAAGTACAGTAAAAAGTACTTTATGCCATAAACCATCATGATTCATCCTACGGTTGATGAGGAAAGATTCACAGCGTATTTGGCCAAACTTCAAAGTAAAAGTTACTCATGTAACTTTTAGTTTTCGCACTTGTATGTCTTACTTTTAAGTAAAGCGGTTACATATTTTGAAAGTTACCTTACAGTCAAAAGTAACTTGCATATTTCCAAGCTCTAACCAGTTAAACAAATCATTTAGTTTAAAACAAGTTATTTCATATAAGTACATTTTTAAGCTTAACCAAACATCCGCACCAAGTACAATTGTCATGAAAATTTCCTTGGAAGCTCAAATATATGAATTCCTCTTGAAAGGCAATCGATATGTATGCACAAGTAAAGGAAAGAAGATCATACCCCCAGCAGCAACAAGTTTCTCTACACGAGCTACGATGTGTTTCCCATATGTGTATTTCTTCAATGCATTCAGATGAACTTTTATTCTAGACAGTATCAGTTCACGTTCTTGGTCACTACAAGTTTCAAGTACTTTTTGAACAACGTAATTCGCAAATTGATCCTTCATCATAGCCTGGATGTATAAAAATTATAATGTAAAAATACAAGTCTGATTGCACAGATAAAAATTATAGGTTTTCAAGTCAAGATATTTAATAATTTGATAAACCCTACAGTGGCCAAAAGAGATAAATATTACAGAATAAGGACCCTCAGATCTTCCAATATTTCTATGATTCAAATTAACATTCTCAATTTTCTTCCACCAAATTCCAATCAATAATGTTACACCTTGCAAACTTTTTAGCACTCTAGATTCAAGATTCACGTACTTTAGGTAGATCGAAATACTTTCTCATCACCATTTGGTCTCATAGAAGACCATAATCAATTGGACCAATATTCAAAAACGCTTAATTGGATTCTGAGGTGTAACCTTCAACAAGAACCAATTAAACAATTCCTCGTAAAAAACTATTAACCATATTGAAAACTCGTTATAAAAAGAAGTTAAAAAAAAATTAGAAATCTAACTTGTAAAAAACAATAGATCAATTTGGTATCAAATAACAAACCATCAAAATAATCACATAACTTAATAAAATTGATAAACCACGGCTAAAACTAGAAAAAGCCTAAAATTATTTCAGAAAACCATCAATATACTTGATTTCCTTATGATCCTTCTTGTTACCATCAGTTACTATCCTTTTTCCTCAGTGTCCACTTGAAATGGTGTCTTCCCATATTGTCCTCCTCTCCAAGATAGCTTCTTTCCATTGTTTTTTCTTCCTTATCAGTAATCATCCACTTGCAATGGCAATGGTGTCTATCACTTTCCCTTAAATCATAAATACAGAGGAAAAAAGAAAAAAAAAAACAAAAAATATAAAAGAAAAAAAGGAAAGTTTGGTTCCTTGGGTCTTGTTACCTACAGTTGTCTGTCATTGGAAAATTGCAACTTCACTTGGGAGAAAAGCTTATCAAATTTCAGTTTTAGGAGGCTAGGGTATGCTTGCTTCACTTTCTCTCCTCATCCCTCCTCCAACGTTCTTACTTGTTTTTAGGGTTAGGTTGTCTTTAATATAGCTCAAGAGACCCTTAAAATAAATTTTTTTTTTTAACAACTGTGAATGCCGGGCCAGCTTGTGCGCACCTCGACTAATCTCACGGGGCATGAAGTTTATGGCCAGGTACTCACATCAGTGACCATGAGGGACTCGAACGGGTGACCATTGAGGAGCAAACCCAAAACCTAACCAATTGAGCAACCCCTCAAGGTTAAACCTTAAAATAATTCTAATCTCTGAAAAATACCATCACAAAAAACTAAGGCCAAAACAAAAGAGCACATTCCTCACCACCCTGTCTGATGCCGTAAGGTTGTGTGCCTAAATAAGTTGAAACATAACCTTTGACAAATGGCACTCAAGACAAGCTTCAAAGCGCTTAATGAAGACTTCAAAATTGAGAAAGAAGTAGTATTGATGGAAGTTGAAAGAAGTGTGACGTGCTATTTAAAATAATGATTGGGACAACACTAATCTAAATTGAGGAAAAAGAAATGGAGTTGAAAGATACACCAACCAATTATTACAGACCTAGCTAACTCAGAAGCAAATGCACAGAAATTGAGAGCCACAACACAAGGATGTCATGAAGTAAAGAGATCACTACATGCAATGGAAGTACAGTATTACCAACACAGCATCAAGAGCTTCCAATAAGAATAATGTCAGGCTTTTAAGAGTCTTATTTATTGCTCTAACTTCTTCACCAAGAGCACGGGTAAAATGTAGCTTCATGAGGAAATGCTTTATATATGCAACAATTATAATTAAAATAGCCATATATCAAACCTGAAGAGGCTCATTTTCATCAGTTGATCCAAGCATCTCATTCATCAGGAGTTGGCGCTCATCAGGATCACCAAAAGCTAAACATTTCTCAACAACATTTGAAGCAAACTTCTGCTGGCTCATTTGAACTATCTTCCCAGCCAATTCCTTGATTATAGTAGATCTCTCGCATGGCTTTCCATGCTCCAGCACATGCTATATAACAAGAAAATGAGCAATAATTATTGAAAGCTTTGCCTGGACCAAATAAGAACCTATTAATTTCATATTAAGCTCTAATGTAGAAATATGACTGATCAAGTAGCTGGATGCAGAACCCACAATTTAATTCACCAAAAAAAGGCACAGTTTTTCAGTTTAGCACACAAGCCATTATCACATTAAAAGACTGACTGATAATATATCATCAAAACTAGGCAGTTGCATCTCCGGAAGTGCTGCAAACTCCAGTTTATTAGAACTACTTCTATGAAGTATAGTTAATTAAACAAGCATCTAAAACAATCTTGAAGCAACTATCATCTACTTCAGTTTCGTGCATTCATATTTGGTCGAGGGAACAGGCGTGGAAGTTTTATCGCTTGGTGTGACAAATTTGTATTGACCTATAAGCAGATAACCGGCAAGATGCAGACTTAGAAAATGTTGAGCACGCCAATTCCAAAGAAATATTACGAGTACAGAAAAACAAGAGAAAAAGAATAATGCTATTCATCATCCATAGCGATCATCGGTCGAGGTGGCATTGGGCCCTGATTCATTATCGAGTTCATTAAAATGTACCATAACGGCATAACCCCACTGGACAGTAAATCAAGGGCTGACTGCTACCTAAACCAATGACGATTATATTAATGATGAATAGCATTACTTAAAGAAAAATGAAACAACTGAAGGATAACTGCTTTCTCCATGGAACAAGCAGGAGAGTTTATGTAATAGGGAAAAAAGGCACTGAAGTGGATGTGAGCAAACTCTATGTTGCTAATGAAATGAGCATGAGAAATCTGTACATCTTTAACCTTAACAAAACTTTTGATACAGCATATTCAACTTCAAATATTTCTAAACAAAACTCTGCAATGTAGACACAATGCCAACATGCTAACAATATTTATGCCGATAAACTAATATCCTCAAAAAATTTGCAAACCTGAATAACATAATTGCCATACTGATCCTGTGCCAACATGCTTACAGACCCTAGAATCTCTTCCATCACTTTACACTGGGTTATTGAATCCTGACAGTGCTCCAATACTCTCTGTGAAAAATAAAACATCACTCAATTTTTATTTTTATTTTTTTAAAAGAGCAAAATAAAATATGTAAAAAGGTAAAGTATAGTATGATGTTATGTAACCTGCATCACACGACACCCATATGGATGAGTAGAAAGAGAGACAACTTGGTCAAAAAAAGTCGAGACAATAAACTGTATGTGCTCCTCTGGAATGCATTCAATGCATTTTTGGATGACATGGTTACCATTTTGATCACGCACACAACGCATGACATGTCCATCAAGCTCTTCCACCATTTTGATCTTCTGATCCACATCAACAACTTCAACAGCCTAAGTTTTCAAAGGATTTATGAATTAGATATCCATGAAATCAGAACTTCTGTTCACTATAGTAGTTTATTATAATAAGTATACGATCCAAATTCCAAAAGTATCAACGGAAATATATGAAATAGGTCCTCTGGAGAAATAACATGTCACAAGGAGGAAGTATGATCTAATACAGAAAACAGAAAAGTCGTATAAGATGTAAATCTGATGTTACCTTCTGTATCACCCGACAACCATACATTTGAAGGCTGAGTGTAAGCACATGCCCCAAAAGCTTGCCACCTAATTCTCTCCTCTGGGCTGCCATTCCATGTTCAAAAAACTGGGAAGAAATAAAATTAGTACCAACAAACAAAACAATGGAGTCTAAAATGGCTAAGAGCTTATCTGTGCGTATAAATGTCGACAATTGTAAGTATCAACTAATAAAGGGAAGAAATGCTGGTACCTTCTGGATTACATAATTACCAAACACATCAGTCATCAGAGTAAGAGCTTGAGGAGAAATTTCCTGGAAAACCATGTCCTTCTCCTGTGCTGTGGCCGTTTCAAGTTTTTGCTGTATGAATCGGCTTCCATACTGATCGGCACTGATAACAGACGTGTAAAGGTTAGAAAATATAAGGTTTCAGCAATCATAAGGTGAAAAGACCATTCTTGAGAAAAACGTACCTAAATTCAACAACATGACCCGAAATCTCAGAAAGTTCAAAACATTTGGTTTTATTGCTCTTAAATTCCTCCAGCAAAGAGGAAGCAAATCTGTTCTCCAAGTTGTCCAAGTGCCAGGTTCCCATCATACCCCCAGCCACATTTCTCACTCCACCAGGGAATCTCATGTTGAAATCTCCATGTCGCATAGGACTACCAGGTCCTACAGGAGAACTTGGAATAACAGGGGGAGTTCCGGGATACGACAACCCAATGCCAAATGCAGGATTACTATAGTACCCATGAGGACTAGAACCACTGGTCTTTCCAACCAATGGAACACCATATTGTGACTTTTGTGGCGATAATAGGGTGCCAAGATAAGCTTTCTGAAGCAAGTCCATGTATGAATTACCCGTGTAGCTTCTATCTGCAGAAGGGTCATTAAGAGCTGCAGCATACTCGGCTGTCCTCAAGTACTGAAGATACACTGGATCAATGAAAGGTGCCTGCAGCACACTACCAGCCATCTGATTTCCCATTCGGCTGAGGTTCTCTTCAGAGTTAGCAGTGCCAAGATTTGATCCCCCCAGCATCCTTGAGTCCATCCCAGGTACAGCCATGGCAGATGCAGCAGCAGCATTCTCAAATAGAGGTGGCAAATTGGAGTTGCCAAGTTGGTTTGCTATTGGACTCATGGGATAGCCACTTAAACCATAACTCAAATAAGATAAATTTGGACTATCCAAATGCTGATATTGAGAGGCTAGGCCGCTGCCGCCACCACCATTAACAGCTGATGTAGAAGACCCTTTCAGGTATGAATTATTAGAAGAAACACCAGTTCTGTATAGCTCAGCTTGGAAAGATGAGTTGCTGATATCCAACTCACCACCATTGCATAAACCAGGGTTAGAAGGCATTATTTTCGTTGGCTGAGGTACAGAAGTCATATTGAACTGCCCAGTTTCAGATTTCTTCAGGAATGCATGCTGATTCATGTTATTCTGCCCTCCTGGCAGACTGAAGGGGTAATTTTTTTGGTCATCAAAATCTTGTTCAATCCGAGAAGGCAAGTGATTGTCATCATCTAGCACAGCATTTGAAAGGTTCATGCCTGACAAAGCAGCTACCAGATCTACAGACCCATTTGGGTGGGAAGATATGACATTAAATGAATTGGGACTGTTAATGCTTCTCTTTTCTGAATTGCCTACCCTACCTCCTCCAATAGGGGCAAGGCAAGGACTAGGAACCCTTGCAATGTGCTGTGGATCAGGTGTAGAGCTTCTAGACAAGGAAGCACCCAAAGCAGCAGCATAAGAATATGCAGATGAGCTCTGAATATTTGAAGTAGAGCGCAATGAGTCTGAAGCTGTCAAATCTTGACGGATGTGAGGAAGCTTAGATTCAGATAAAGCTAAGGTATCAGCATTCTCATCAAATGTATTACGGCTTGTGGGGCGACAAGGGTGTCTAGGTACGGGAGTTGCACGGTTCAAGTCATCCTGCACAGATATTAAGAACTAAGATCAACAAAGAACGCCGCGAAAGAAATATGTCTTCCCAAAGGGAAAGGGGGAGTTCAAAACAATACCAAAATTATGAATTTCCATGACTATGACATGATTAGGAAGGAAGGGCAGAACATACGCCAAATTACATTACAGCCGAAAACTAAGGTAATCAGTACTATTTTTATTTCTTTTAACTCAATAGGAGTCTATTGTAGAGATAATATAGATCGCATAAAAGAATGTGGTAACTCAAAAATGAGAAGGATGCACATAAATGACCCCAAGGAGACCTAACTGCAGAATTATTAACTGAGTTCAAAAAAATATCATCCTACAATGTATTGCATGCAAGCCTTAGGTAGATTACATAACACTTTCTTAACAACTTAAACCAAGGAAGATCGTAGTCTTGATGTTTAAGCTTAGATTTGGATTGTTGGAGTCAGAAATAGATCGCCCAAGGCTAATCACATGACACATTTATCATTAGTGAAAACAGGAAGTATATATTTATAAACAATGCACATGATATTGTACAACACAAACAATAACAGAATGCACATTAATATTTTCAAAGAACAGTACATAAATTCTTAGGATGTGTATAAATTGATGCATAAAATTGCTATCTTTTCAGTATTATAAACAGAAAAACCATAACGTATATCTCTCCCCGATATAGGAAGAGGCAAATGAGAACTATACATTGATTCAAAAATTGTAAAATGGAGGAGCAAGTTTTAACTATATACTCATTTCAACCAATTGACTGAAGTACTACATAGAAAGTACAATGGACTTGTGGTTCACCCAAGTTGAAAATTTTGAAAAGGAACAGCAACTGAAAAGAATTTATGGGCCTCATAGAGAAATAATAGCAGAAAGTGCAAAAGGGTTGAGGACACAGCTAGAAGCCAGACATTTTAAGGAGAGCTCAGCCCATTTAACAAGTCTTTACAAGTAATTTATGAGCAATATGCTATCAAAAAGACTACTGGTTGAAATTAAAAGGAGCTTCACCTCTCATTACCTGGACCTTTTCATATGCATGAAACGAAGGTTGAAGTAAACCCCATTACAACCTTTATGAAGAAAATTATTCCTTAGCTACAGAACTTGACCTATCTACTCTTCTTATTACATCACTCACAATAGATCCCCATAGACACACAAAACTTTTGTACAATTTCATGTTCAACAAGCATTGCCAAACATGAGACTAACATGAATGTTCCTGTCGCTTAGAAATTGAAAGTGGGAAACAATAAGACGAGCGTATGCAAATCTAACAAATTTCCTAAGAGCAAAATCATTAAATGCCAAGATTGTTTTCAACAGAAGTATACGGTTAAACTATGAATCAGCACCTAACTAGGAGTATGCAAACTATCAGATTTCGCAAAACAAAAAAATAAATAAATAAATGTAGAGTATCTTGGAAACTGAGTGGAGAGATGAGTTCAAAATGGATTTATATGTTTTGTATGCTAATAGAATAATCATGCTCAAGTCCATAGGTAAGATATAAGTTAATAGCAAAGTAAAACATTGCAAGATCTAGAGCTTTACTTGGCAACAAAGAGCAGATATTTTTCTGCCCACTCAGCAGGGGACTCAGTCTAAATTTTACACTTCCTATACTACAATGAAAAACTATATAAAATTATTAAAATAGAGAATAAATTCATAACCTAAAGAAATATTTGAGACAACCTACGAGTGTAACACAGTTTGTGAAGTTTAGTCACAAAAAATTATCTAATCCATAGGCAAAAACTATAAATTGACAGGCAGACAAGTATTATTGTCAAGCTTAATAATTGTAACACTGCACAGAAAAGGTACTACCAAATTTGTTAATAATCTTCCAGAACATGCGTAAAACAGATTATTTCTCAATAGGAACATAGACTTCACCGTTCAGGTAAAAAATGCAAAACAATGCCAAGGATCAAAACATAACACTGCAACTAAAATATTGTTAATCTGAAACTGTAACGTAGAAAAGGAAAATAGACTTGAGCAACAAAAGTGTTTCAGTCTCAGAGAAGATAAATAAATAAATAAAAACTCCAGGTAAAGGGTTTAACAAACCTATATGATGGACAAAATTTATGCAAGCATTCACCTGAAATATTTCAGCAAGGCTCTTCTGTTTACCACCTAGTCCTAATCCAGGCAAACCAATCAGTCCATCACCACCCCACTCCACAGTACCCTTGGCTTTATCCATCTCATTTTCGCTCTCTGGCTTCTTTGAATTGAACCCTGGTGGCATTGTGAACTGTCTTCCTCCACTACTCTCACTCCTATTAACCTTCCTTCCATCCCCAATTGCAGAACTCCCTCCTTGTAACCTCTGGGCAGACCGCCAATCCTCCTTGGATAACAGAGGTGGCGGCAGCCTTGGGTTCAGATTGACATTTGAGTAATAGTAAGATGAATATGCCGGATCCGACCTAAGTTCCTCATCTGTCATGAACCCATTACCACTCTTATTCCTAGCAATTTCAGGGAAGGCCATTCCACCACTGCTGCTGCCACCACCAACATCACCGTGTTTATACAACCCATCGATTGCCTTCAACGAACCCTCGACAGTAGGTGGAGCCGATCCACTCCTATACATATTCAGTTCCCTTTCACGTGCATCAACATCTTGGTGCCGCTGTTCACGAAGCAAGAAACCAATCTCCTTCTCCAACTCATCACCAAAGGAATTTTCATTGTTTCTGAGCATTGGTATCCGATCAAGTTCAGATATCATTTCTTATACAACGCCTAAATCCTCCTTCCACCGAGGATATTTAAACTAATCCCACCAAAACGCACAAACCCTAAAAGCCTTAGAAAGCTCTCAAGAATACAGCTTTTATTCTAAAAACTAAACCTACAAAAGTCAAAACCTGCATGTACAACCTGAAAATCAAAGCTTTGCGCTCATAAAAACCAATTCTTTGACAATTAAGCTTCAAGAAATTCCATTTTTTATGTGAAACTAACAAACACCATGATTATGCCCTAAAATTTCACTTTCTTTCGGCATAAAATAAGAAACTGTAGGCCTTCTTCATTCACATTGAATTTCAAGAAAATAACGAAGGAAGTGTGTTCTGATTAAAAATTATAAAAGTAGAGCCGAGTAGTGGTGAGGGGTTTGAGGGTTTATAAAGGAGAGTGACGAGAGATGAGCTTATGAGCTTATATATACGTGTGACGGCGTATTGATCTTTCGAAGAACCCTAAGGGTTTGTCGCTACAGAGAAAGAGGCGACTCGTTTCATCCCGTTAAAATTATAATTTATTTTTCCCTATTCTCTTATTAATTATATATTTTTTAATAAAATAATATTATACATAATTTTTTTATAAAAACAATCTTTCTTTTTAACCACATATTTTTCAAAATATATATATATATATATATTCCCACCATTCTTTTTTTTTTTTTTGAGCTAAGGCCGTGCCAATATAAGTAATTTCCGTAAAGAATAGGGTTATCAAATTGATTCGCTTATGTGACATCAAGTTGTTTGTTCAAGAAAATCGAGAAGAAGAATCAAGAAAAATGGAAAAAAGTTGTTAAAGAGCCTCTTTGGGGTTTCATTTTTAATTGCTAATTTTTTTTTCTTTTAAAAAGGAATGAAGCTACAAGCACAATTTAGTTGATTTTGTGTGTGGTGGTTAACATTTTTGTCATTGATTTTAACAATACTTAAAACAATTAATGACATTGATATTTACACATCATTGAACGACAACTAAGATGTACATTGAATAGCAGAATTCTTTAATAATTGAGCAGATGAGTAGTTGATAAGTTTATAATATTTATGAATTTTACAAAATATATGATTAAAATCAATATTTGATCAATTTATAAGGATCGATTTTGCCTTTATTTTATAATTTTTTAATCGACCCATTGATGTATATTGGATTATTCTTTCAAGAAACTCAAGAAAGTGAATCAAGATAAAAGGGAAAAGAAATCTTTAAGCATAGATACGTCGAGACGGAGACAAGGAAGAAATGATGTATGTACTCTTTGTGTTCCAAAAAGAAGAAATCAAAACTCCCCTTCTTGTAATGTACAAAATCCCACTCCAAAGCCTAAAAGTGGGTAGTTACTAATTGGTTCTGCAAGTGAAGGCTCTAACTTGCCCCTCATAATGCCAAATATGCATATTTGGGAAAATGTCCTGGTTTACCAATTTGTCTTTCTCAGCATAAAAGGACAATTCCCAACTTGGGGTGGTTTTCCATATCAACTTTTGGTAAGTTAGCTTATTTGGAGACGAAAGTAAAAAGAAAAATAATACATGTCTTTGATATAGCACTAGACTATTGTCCATGCAATGTTATTTCGAAGGTAATATTAGTGTTTTTAAAAAAAATATATTTATCTCATTTTTTGGTGAATTCTTCTTAAGCATTTAATGCATAATGTATCATTTTTTCATGTACTCGCTTTTCCAGAGTTAAGAATTATAGATACTGAACTTTATTATCAAACGTTATGAAAATAGGAATTAATAACGAAAAAACATAATATTAACTGAATGGCAAATGGAACCCAATAATATTGAAGAATTGCAAAAAAAATTGTAATCTTAGATGACAAAAATCATGAAGGTAATAAAAGCACATTCTTCCTCCCCTCCTTTCTTCGCATGGGACATGATGTAAAATTTATTTTATATCCTACCAGCAGATACGAATGTGAACTAAATAAAAGAACTCTTGACATTTTTTCGTGCTAATTTGAGAAAATGTATTTACTAACGTAGTGATGAACTATGCTAAATTGGC
Organism: Fraxinus excelsior; assembly: GCA_019097785.1. NCBI lineage: Eukaryota > Viridiplantae > Streptophyta > Magnoliopsida > Lamiales > Oleaceae > Fraxinus > Fraxinus excelsior. The sequence goes on along the minus strand of CM032632.1, from coordinate 22,217,093 downwards.
CTTAAAATCCTGTGAGCAACTCTTATCACCTTCGTCAACATCTTCAACAATCCCTTTGACAAGACAACCCAGTTGAGTGCTTTCTACATAGACTTACATGCTATCAGAATATCACGAGAATGCTTGCAAAATGTCTTATCACAAAGTCCTCTAAATGCTACGAGCAACACAACACAAAACTTAAATCAGTATATAATGAAATCGTCACCCAAAAGGAAATAATAAATTGAAATTAATCACCAAAATATGCAAGGATTGAAATGCCTAATAATAACAGTAGTACATAGAAGGATCTCAATTTCATCTTACTTTCGGTGGCCACCTCATACTGTACACCATCGTTTGGAGAGAATGGATAAAAGTATTCTCATTGTATGCCATGGAACACTTTTCTCCACTCGCTGAATCACTTATATTTGCACATCTAGACTCATTAAAATAGAGCTTAGCATTCAAAAGTAAGCATTGTATAAAGACCAAAATATGTAGCATAGTTGATATATCATGAATCAACTTCTACTTTTGACTATCACTCCAAGTGTTGAGAAGGTTTCGGCATACTTTGCCACAATTGTACAAGTTTTGATTGATGCGAAGTTCACAAGAATGGTAATGGACTTGCTGCAACAAAAAGTGAGTTAGCATTAATGGAAGATAATGTATTGACATATTCGAAAGTGTACAAGGGGTTGGGCACAAAAATATCTAAAACATACAAGTGGAATATTGAGATAGCTTCTAGGAAAGAAAATGTCGAAGAAAAAGAGACCATCATGGTACGGAGTTTATTCTACTCTTACTATTATAATCCTCAAAAGATTCATTCTAAATTTATAGACGCACATAAATATGGTATCTGATAGAGTGGCAACAAAAATATAGAAGGTAGGAATAGATTCATTCTAACAAACTCAGCAAAATGATGGTAACGCCATTAGTTTTAACAAAATGCACATGGACTATAACTAAATTCGCTCAAATATCATCATAAATTGATCCTGAATTTTCAGAGAGCTTATCAGGAAAATCAGATAATATCTTAAAGTAAAAAATTGTAGACTCCATAGGTATGATTAAAAGCTCATAGACAAAATGGAAATAGTTGAAATTAAAACAAATTATGGTTAATGAGATAATTTATACCATGCATTAATAACGATTAGACAAAAAGGTAATAATAACTAACCTGTTATCAAGAGTATAGGTATGAGAGTTTTTGAAGTTTTCTTAGCTATAGTTATTTCCATGATGGTTGTAACTTTAGAGTACCATGTTGCCATAAATCAAAGTAACTGTGAAAAATATACACAAATATCATAAAGCCTGGAATATTCCAAATCTAAATTAGTTTTTGAAATAAGAAATAACAGAAATCAGTAATATAATTATAACAATGAGCGACTAAGATATGTGACAAATATTTACGAAAAAGTTATATTTCTACAAATGAATGAATGGGAGAATTTCTCCGTAGACAACATTCTTCGTACATGTAATGTGTAAATTGTTAGCGCCTGATGGTTTTAGTAAAATCTTTAAAGATTTGCTTGTTTTAGCTCTTGACAATGCTACATAAAGTTGACCATGCCAGAAAATCGGTTCAAGAAGATACAAACCAACGTAATCAAGTGTTTGACCTTGTGCTTTATTTATCGTCATTGCAAAACATGGTCTATTCGGGAATTGAGTTCTTTTAAAATGAATTGAAGTTTGATCATTTTTCAAAGATACAAAAGGAATTCTTGGTAAGAAAACATGTTTTCCATAATATTCACCAGTTATAATTTCAGCAAGAATTACATTCTTATCAAATTTTCTACAAATAAGGCGTGTTCCATTGTATAAGCCTTCAGAAGGATTGATGTTCCGCAATAACATCACAGGACAATTTATTTGAAGCTTCAATTCATGAGGTGAAATACCATTTGGAGTCAAAGTGTTCAAGAAATATTCTTGTAGGCTCTGTTCTGATTTGTCAATTGCTTCATCAAAACTATAATATGTGAAAATTGTACCAGGAATCTGATCAAGTAAAATTCTGTTAATATGATCAACACATTCATTTCTAGGCGTAAGAATTACTCGATTTCCCATCGTATGTAAATTATCAACATATGCTTCTATATTTGGAAAAATATGATTTATCAAAATTTTCAGAGATGTAATTGCATCCTCAAATGGTACAATTATATTGCTCGGAAGCTGAATGCAGTTACAACTGTGTTCGTCCTCTGTTCCATTTCCAACTCTAAACAAATAATCAGAAAATGTGGGATCCAATTTTGCTCGCATGTTCTCAACCAACGGTAGATGTGAATACAAAGACCATAAGTCCGAGAAGACTAAACTAGCTTTTATTATGTCTTCTTTTTTTCCTCTCGGTATCACTGGTAAAACTTGTCTGAAATCTTCTCCTAGAACGACTACTTTTCCACCGAAAGGCAAATTACAATCAGTAATATCTCTGAGCATTTTTAACAAAGTCTCTAGAACCGATTGTTTACTAATAGAACAGATAACTTCACCAACTGTTTCCAGAGGAATTTTAAATTTTGAATAAGTTGTTCGACCTCCAGGTAAAAGAGATGCAGATACTTCAGAAGATGATGTAGCTAAAGCAATTAAATTTTGAGACTTTACGCCTGTTAGGAGAGCTTTATATAAAAAAAGTTTTGTCCGTTCCTCCTGGACCATCGATGAAATAGATCCCACTTGATTTGGAATTTACTTTTTCCATAATTGTATCATACGCAAAAATTTTCCTCATTATTTAAGCTTGATGTATAGTTATAACCTCTTTCTATATTTAAATTTGTTGTCTCATCTGCAACCTTCTTCTCAACCTTTCATTTTCACCTATATTTACACTGAATAATATTATTTCATAGTCATTTATGCTTTTACCCGATAGTTCTAAAATAGAATTGATGTCTTCTAAAGCTCGTAGTTCAGCATCCCTTAAAGGTATATTTTCATATACATAATCATCGATCATATAAACTTTAAATTTATCTCACAGTAATTTTGGATGATCAGGATTGCAAAACGTAAAAAGTGTAGCAAAAAGACGTCTTAAAGAAGTAGGCATTTTATAAATAATAACTTCAAACAGACATTCTTCACAATGATTATCTCTGCCTAACAAACTGTGTAAAAGTGCTCATTCTCGATATGTATTAACAATTACTCCGTTCAAAGTTCGTAAATCATGAAATGATGTTGGACCTCGAATATGATTGAGAAGAACGTGTAGGAAATATCGTTCTCCTTCAGATGGATTCGCTGCGACAATTCGTCCTATAACAACGTGTTTTCTTCTAGGAGTCCAAATCTTCTTAGTTGAGTTCCAAACAAAATGGGTTGGAAAATCTCGATACAACAATGTACGCTCAAATTCATTTGCTTTATTTACCTAAAAAAATTCTGTCAACATTGTTCTTTTCATATTTTCATTGTCAATAATAATAGACAAATCATTTTCATTGTCATATCTTACTTGTTGATGATTTTCGATATGAAACTGTAAAGAATAAACAGTTGGATAAATTTTCGCCAAATTAAACGAAAATCCTCCACATAGCTTCAGGTGGAGATATCCATCTAGCAGATTGATAAGTTGAGATTTCGTCGGTTTATTTTTCTGTTTCATTTGTGGAAACTGAAAAATGAATACGATCATATCTTTTATACACGTATTTGTACAAATACTTTACAGCTTTAATAGAAGAACATATTTCAACATTAACGTGACAGTCAAATTTTGCGCTCAAATAAGGATTATATGGTACAACCCATCGATTGTCTAACATTTGACCTCTAACTTTAATAGAAATACTATTATCACGACGTTTATACAAAGGATATGAGTTATCACCGAATATAGTAGTATTACAATAATCCCTAGGATATTTATTTTTACAACTATTGTTTCCTTCCATACATACGTTTTTTGGATTAAGATGTCCACAAGGGCTATGCATATTGTGTTTAACAATAACAGAATGAAGATAAGGATATTTGTTTTCATTAGGAATTTCACAGCAAACTATCTTATCAACATCTAGAGCAGAACAAATTTTGTGACCGTATTTAAAAATTAACAATAGATGTGGATGAGGAAGTCCCCTTTTTTGAAATTCAAAATAACATATATATACGCAACAACTGGGCCTAGAATATTTTTTTTGTATAAATCATTTTTCAACTCTTTCTAGTTTTGCTCTAAATATACGCACAATTAGATCAGGTTGATTTTGAATCTCATCATTATGTTTTAGTTATTGCTTAATCTTTGACCAATTTGGATTGCATGTTATAGTCAAGAAGATGTCCGATTTTCCATAACGCTGTACAATAGCCATTGCATCCATATATCTCCTTAACATATCTCTAGACCCACGTGTAAAAGATTGAGGTAAAATAATTTTTCTTCCAATTTTGTACCCTCTTGTCTCTCCATTTTGAACGCTATCTACAATACATTGGTAAAGTTCACCTCGAATTTGATTTTGGTTGTTACGAAAATAGTCTAACCGTACAGTTTCGGTCTTCACATACATATCTACAACATATTGCTTGAACAATTTACCACTGTGAAGTAAAATGGACTTACCAGAAGGTCTAATTTGCAATTTATATGAATAATATTCTCGACAAGAAACCTGTTATCATTTCTTCATTCCATTAAGCACTGCAGAAAAAAAGTCATCATTCGATTAGAACATTGACGATACAAAACTTAGGTGAATGTACAATAACATAAATTTGCAAACTTTGATTTTCCTTTTCAATAAATTCAGCTGCAGAGGTAATTGTATCAGGAAATTGAACAAATTCAGAAAAATGTTCAGTCCTTCTGCACCTCTCAGTGTCTTCATTCCAATCGGGTTCTCCGTATAGGAAAAGTAGAGGATATTGCAAATGATCATAGCAACCGTAGTAATAATGAACTCTATGTGAATCACCAGAATGACCGTATATAGTAATGTCACGAAAGCGAATATTAGTATTTTCATCGTTTTCAACCCATATAGCAGCTACTTCAGATGAGGTAGGAGTATTAAATACTATTTGATCAAGTCCTGGATCGTATCTTATATGTATTTGATGATCTCGTAAGTTAGTCATATTACTTAAAGACCGGAAAAATCTATTATATGGATTTACCTTCAGGATTTCAATTAGAATAGTTAAAGTACATTCATCAAAGTTCTCTGAAATTTTCATACGATTTTGAATCTCATTATCTGTATTGTAAAAATATAACTGCATATAAGAAGGCTTATTGTTTTGTGGGATAAGTTCGTTTACGTAATGATATACTTGTCCTTGAACTCTAAATGTATAAATACATCGATATGCTTTAAAGAGCTCTTTGTCGTATTTGACACCAAATGAAGTGAAAGCAAAGTGGTTATTATATCCTCCTGCAATTTTTTTAAATACCAAAGGCAGAGATTCTTTAGAAGTAAACAAGTTGTACAATTCAGTTGGTGAATCAGGCATAGAGATATGTACTTTCCCATCAGAACAACAAAAACCTTTACTTTCTCTATAAATTTTTCTTGCATCACAATATTTACAACTATTGCATGTCGGTAATACGTATGCAGTCATTGGTATGTTCAATACATTAAAACCACTTGGTAATGTAAAATTAAAAATATGAGGTGTATCTTAGTTTGAAGTAGAAACCTCAAAATCATGATGCATTATAGATTGTTGCATTTGTACATCATTCGAATTATTATGTCCAAATGATAGATGATTACCTATTCTCCTACAACGATCATTGCAACCACTTCGAAGTCGTTTTCGTCGATACCTATTCCTTTGATTTTCTTGTTGGCGATGAGACATTGTTTCAAAACCACTCGAAGTATCCATATCAAATAGTTGGAGCCCAAGGTAACCAACATGAACTAAAAAAATTAAAGAATGTTATTAACATATTTATACTTTGAAATAAAATAAAATTGTAAAATAGTTTAATCAATTTCTCCATCACTAGATGGTATAAAAAAATATTGTACATGAAGATAGCACAGTTCAATTGATGTTAAAAATATGATATTTTTACTTTAAGAATGATATCTTGCAACTGAAAAAAAAAATTCAAAAGAAATTTAATATAGATAGAATTAGGAATGAATAAAAATATAACAAGCAAAGCAAATCATAATTATAATAAAAATTAAAAATCGAAGTATATGAAGTAAATTACATATTTTTTGACTGAATGGACGAGTTGCGCCCATCTAGGGGTTCAAGGACATTGCCCCCGACAGGAACCGACCTGCTCAGTCAGATTACGGAAGTCAAGGGGGCAACACTGCTTGTGGGGGTTTGGGGGCAGCGCCCCTCATGGGGATTCGGGGGAAATGCCTCCGGCAGGGATCAACCTGACCGGTCAGGTTGCGGGGCTCGAAAGGAATTTTGATTTTTATGTATGTATGACATCGAATATTTTCTACTTATTTTGAGTTAAATTATATTAATAAATGAAATTGTATTTATAATTTGTGTAAAATGTAAATAAGTTGAATTGTTGGCAAAAAAAAAAAAAAAAAAAAGGCACATGTGTGTATATATATATGTCATCTCCCCGTGCGCGCAAGGGGAGACCGCACGGGGAGTTTCGTCCATTTTCCTATTCTTAGATTACAACGATTTTTTTCCTCTTTTTAATATAAATCTAGGTATAATTTTATGTAATTATTATTAATTGTTGTCATTTAATTAGTAGAAATTTAATGTTTCCGCAAAACTCTTCAATCGTTAATAATGCAAGCACTGCATTTTTGTTTGTCTCTGCTAATTTTCTGGTTTCTATAGACAAAAATAATTAACGCTAAATAACGGACAGTAAAATGGATGCTTGAAGAATATTTTGGAGAGTGGAACATCTGTTTAAGAAGATAACCAGCCTGCATTTAACCTAATAGAGATATGAACATACAAAAATACTGCTAAACAAAAATGACGAAGGTAAATACAGATAAGTTTAGATACGGTATCTACAATATTGTGTATATTCTTACTCTTACCGTTTTTTAATAGAATATAGCATAACTTGCAATTTTTTAATCTTAAATATAAAAACTATAAACATCCAAATTAAACCAATAAAAATCTTACCTGATGGTCTTCTTCCTTTTCTCTTCTTCTTTTTTTCCCAAACTTTTCTTTTGGTGCATATTCTCGGTGAAGAAGAGAATTTTTTTTCTTTTTGTATATAAAGACAAAGAATAAGAAAAATACCACCACCGCCTACAGCCACCGCCTTTCACTTGTGTAAATAAGTCGGTTTGCAGATGAAAGACGGTAATTTTTTTGGCAGAGATTTTTTAAGTCGGCAAATTTATTTTAGCTCCCCGTGCGTGCACGGGGAGAGACAATTTTTTTATTTTTTTTATTTTTTTTGGTAAATATGAATTAGTCAACAAAAATGGCTGCTATATCAAAAAATCAGATATACACAGTAAATAATGAGGCTAAAGTAGGGAAATCGTTAATTGGGTGAAATAAAATTGGGTTTGCTGAATTTCACGTTTCTTGTCTAAACAATAAATGGAGGGATAAAAGGGGAAATTAAAATAAATGGAGGGATAAAAGAGGAAATTAAAATACTTCTTAAATGAATAGTAACCAAAGGGATTCCCTCTTTTAAGAGAAGAGTGATATCATTGAAGAAAGGAAAAAAATGAAGGGCGGATTTTGTCACATTTTTATTTTTGTGAGAGTGGGCAGTCGAACCGTTTATGTATTTTTGAAGTCTTGAAAGGAGAGTTAAGTTTTATCATTTATGAAAGAGAGAGCATATATATAAATTAGGGTTTGGGTGTGGATTGAGTTGTGTTGGATTGATTTTGAGTTCAATCCAAATCCAACAAAATGTGTTTGGTTTAACAATGATTCAACCGAAACTAACGCATTCACGGTTGAAACCCAATCCAATCCAAATCGATGTTCATTGGTTTGGACTTGAGTCCAATTCAAGTTGGACCCAATTATTCTTTTGTTGGATAATTTTTTTATGGGCCCAATTGTTGGGACTTTTTTCGTTGAATTTGAACAATTTTTTTAAAATTTTAATACCATTTCAATTTGGATCAATTTCAGTTACATTAAAAAATGAGATTTGAAAGGCCTCAAGTCAATTGAAGTTGTATCAATGATCCATGAAGTTAAGCTTCATTCCAATAGAACAATATAAATTACAAATATTTTAAAACATTTTAAATGGATTATACCATGATCAAATTTAAATACATATTAAGTCAATCTAAATACATGTTGAATACCTACATATTATACCCTATTGAATAAAATGAATTCAACATAAATACTAAATACTAAAAATGTAGATCTCTTGCTTCAATTCAAGTGTATAGTCAAAAAACACGTCACATTTATTGACTTGGACAAAATTATACTTAAACGTTATCGATAAAGGCTTGATTTCGAGTTTAGGTAACAAAAATTAGGGCTTGTTCTCTTTGTTGGTTTCAAACCATTTTCAGTTTTCAAAAACACTAAAATCGCGTTAACTTACCTATTTTTAGAAACGAATTTTCAAAAACGAGTTTAAAATTTACAAAGAAAACTGAAAACGCTAAAAAAGTCGTTTTGACTGTTTTAAGTTAAAATCAAGTCAAAACTTTATTTTATTTTATTTTTTAAATAATTTTTCAAAATGACGAAAAATAACGAATTTTCAATAATTTCAAAATAGACGCTCATAACACAAAATCTAAAATGAATTCAAAACTAAAAACTAAAAACTGAAATATGAAGAAAACAACCCCTAATTTTTGGGCATTATTAACCTATATTTGTAGTTGGGCCCAAAAGTCCATGGTCAGATAGATTTAGTCAATGGTTTACATCTTAACTGACCTAAGCCTAGGCAACAAGTCCATTACAAATTGACTCAATTGGTATGTGTGAAATTTTGTTTCCTTTCTATATTGACACTTTTTATAGGAGATGAAAAATCTTCCTTGGTCGCTCATTTTATGGTAGTCACTCAATTTAGTCCATATTGATGATCATTTTTTTTTATTTCGACAAAATTGAATTTTGAATAATGAATTTTTGGAGAATATGTGATTACAAAATAGAAAAAAGTTTCGGTTTATGTGCAAAATATTTTATTATATAAATGTGCAGTTGAAAATGAGTACGAAAATTAAAAAAAATTGAAATAATGGTTGTCAAATAGGGGGCTTAGTTTTATTTCAATTTGAACCTTTTTTTTTTTTTTTTTAGTTTTAGTTAAGCCACCGCATTAACTTTCGTTACAATAATTAAAATATCTACATCGACAACAATAAATTTGACCTGAAAGTTTTTGCCATTTAAATGCAATGTTGGCATGCCACATGACCAAAATGTGTTTCGGTAAAGTCAAAATATGCTTTCAAAAGAAAAATACGACTTGAGGCTACAAACATAAACTTGTCATGAACTTAAAATGGAAAATTTGAAAGGTAAAACAATCATATTTATAAAGCTAGGATTGATGCATAAAAAACGGCATTGACGTATTCGAGAGGGAGAAGAAATCATGAGAAAATTGAAGATACATTCGGGATTGAAATCTAGGTCTGATGAAGAAGATAAGATGCATGCGTAGGAGATAGGGAATAATTTGGGAGATCAAGAATCTTGGGACCCATTTTGCTTCGGTTAAAGGGTTTAGGGCTTATATACATCAAATGGAAAACTTGGGGACAATATACAGATTCCATAAAATTTAGGGATCGAATTGCATATTCCAAAAAATGTGAGGACAAATTTGAAGGTTTTGAAAAAAAAAACTTGGGATTAATTTGCATATTTCTAAAAATTAAGGGACCAAATTGTAGATCCATATTTTTTTTAGCATTTTAGACCAAAAAAAAGAGTAGGGGCCATTTCGATAAATTCATTGCTTCATAACAAAACGTGTTCTTTAAAAATAAAGAATTTTTTGAAGATACTCTTATCTCCTCACGGTGTTCACTTCCCAATAATTTATTAAAAGAGAAAACAAAAATATTATGCAGACTCTATCATGGGAAGGAAGTATTAAGAGGAAGTCAGCGGCCATTGGTTGACAAAATATATTGCAATCAGCACCTCCGTCATCAAGGAAAGGTATTTATAGTGGATATATGGTCAAATGGATATATATAGTTTTTTCTTCTTCTTAATCGTGTTTAATAGTCAAATTTATTGTTCTAATATATTGAATAATTTAGATAACTTATAGTTAACAATGTAAAAATGTTAGACCGATCGATCAGTATCAATTAAGATGATCCAAAAGGAATACATCGATATATCTTGTGTTGTATCAATCAAGTTGTGTTGGGCGTCTAATGATTCGTCTCACTAGCTACTTTGGTGGGCATAGTATAAAAAAATATATCAAAAATAAAAAATAAATTAATAAAATCCTATAGGCTGGACCCAATTCAAAACTCGTAATTTTACACTTAAAAATTTTAAATTCGTTCTAAACTAGCATATAGGATGATTTCAATGGATATTCCAGAATATTTTGAAACGAGCCAAGCTAGCGAGTCAGCCTGTTCGGCTCTGGCTCCAGCTAGGGCTCGTTTTTTCACTAGCCGAGCAGTCGAGCCGACGAACCGCTCGGCTCGATTGACACCACTAATACTATCCTAACTATTCATTCTAAGACGAAGTAGTACATATGGAATGATTGACACCTTTAATCAGACAATAACATTGTGTTGAATGAGCTACTGTTTTGTACATAACTGTTGTTTATAAGTTTCCTTTTAGCATTATTTACTTGATCATTTCTTATTGTCGGCTTCCTGCTAATTAGTTCTCGAAATATAGCTGACGAATTAGATTCCATTTTTAGTGAATTCATTTGAACCCTAGGAATATGTACTATGATCGACCAGCCTGAGCCAGCTATATTTACCTTAGCAGTGTAGTACAATTTTCCAAAAGTCAAAGCTGTACTACAATCTAAATATAGAACACCTTAATGAAATTCACAGCCTCTTATAAATATAATATACATGACCTATTGCAAGAAAATAAGAACAAATTATTCATGGCTTCTTCAAGGTTTTTGACTTCAGCTTCCTTCATCATATTACTCGTGTTATTCCTCCATATTTCCATGATCAAGGCTCACGGCGGTGGCCACGATGACGATGGCGGCGGCGACCACGCAGGTTTGCACTCGAAAGGGCTGATTCTCGTGAAAGTATGGTGTCTGATAATCCTATTTGTGAGCACATTTGCAGGCGGAGTATCCCCATATTTCTACAGATGGAACGAGAGTTTTCTTTTGCTGGGCACTCAATTTGCAGGGGGTGTTTTCTTGGGCACATCTTTAATGCATTTCTTGAGCGATTCAGCATCTACTTTCGGCGATCTTACGTCAAAAGAATATCCATTTTCTTTTATGTTAGCATCGGTAGGTTACCTTTTCACCATGTTGGGAGACTGTGTTATAGCGTATGTTGTGAATGGTGGTGAAAGAGAGGCTAGAGTGGAAGTTGAAGGCGGCACAGCGGTGGCGGATGAAGGCGGAAAAGAGTTGGGAATGAATGTTAATCCAGCTTTTGTAAGGACATCATCTGTGGGGGATACTATACTTCTTATTCTGGCATTGTGTTTCCACTCAGTTTTTGAGGGCATTGCTGTTGGAGTAGCAGGTAAACCACTGCATCCATATGAATATCAAAGCTTTTATAGTACATTTGGTAGGCTACAATGTTATTATGCGTATTACAATGCTACAACGTGTTTAGTAAAGTAGAAATGAAAATATAAGCACCAAAAAAAAAAAAAAAGTTAAGTTCTTGTCCATTGAACTATCCACCATATACAAAACATGCCGTGAATGCACCGTCGAATTAAAAGTTATTCATTTTACAATTTTATCCAATCTAGTGTTGGCTGCTAAACTAAACTAAAAGTGTTATGTCGGTACCATGAACTAGACAAAATTAACGAAGGAAAAATTAATTTGTTAACTAAAATTTATCCATATATTTCTCAATTTAGTTCAGTTTTGACTATCGATCATCTCTACTACAGTAAAACTATGAAGTTGTAAAGTTTAATTATTTTCACTCCACGAGGCTTGTACGCAAATCAAGAAAAGGGAGTTAGAGAAGATAGTTGTGCAATTTTCTTTTGTAAACTTATTTTCAATATAGTGAATGAGTGTAGAGTATAGAGATAACGTATCTGTAATTTAGGCGAACCTTTATAAATATTAAATATGATGTCTTTAATTTTTTTTCTACTAATTGATACCGTATTTAAAATATAGCTAGTCAGTTATATATGCCTTTCAATTTTATCAAGTATAGTATCATGTATCGAACATGCAACTTTCGATAAGCATTCCTTGCACAATACTCATCACAGACTAATTGTTTCAGATACAAAGTCAGATGCATGGAGAAATCTTTGGACAATTTCCCTTCACAAGATCTTTGCTGCCATTGCAATGGGAATTGCACTTCTAAGAATGATACCCAAAAGGCCATTCTTAGCAACAGCAGCTTATTCATTTGCCTTTGCAATTTCAAGCCCAGTTGGGGTTGGAATTGGCATTGCCATAGATGCCACTACACAAGGGCGCACAGCTGATTGGATCTACGCTATTTCAATGGGACTTGCTTGTGGGGTTTTCGTTTATGTTGCTATAAATCATCTTATTTCAAAAGGGTTTAAACCACAGGAAAATTGTTATTTTGATACCCCATTTTTCAAGTTTCTTGCTGTGCTCATGGGAGTGGGTGTAATAGCAGTTGTTATGATATGGGATTAGTGATCACTTTTGAGTGCTGAAAATTGATTTGTGCATCAACTCATTCATATTCGAGCTTGTATTGAATAAACACATTTCATAATTGGGGTTTGTAGTCTGTATATGTGTGTGCTTTTTTGTGACGGGAATCCACGTTGATCGTGAAGGAATATGCTTGTCGGTTGATGTAAAAAAATGAAATAAGTTCTTTCATGCATACTTCGAGCAAGTAGTAGTTCAAAAAAATGGTTTGAGAAAGGTTGATATGAGATCATTGTCACGTTGTCCAATATTTAAGAGTGTCTTCTAACTTATTCCAATTTTATTAGGCAATATGATATTTATTCCACTGTTACATAAAATAACGATCGTCTAGACTCTAAATGAATACTATTATTCGTGCATCATTGATTTGAGTAACCGTGATATAGAGATTTACTTTTTGTTGCATAATGAGGAGAAGTATGAAAAAACCACTACTTTCCTATTAGAAACATTCCATGCCCAGTTGGTTTGCTTGTATAATTGGTGCTCTCATTTGATTTAAGTCATAAGAACCAAATGAATTCAAGAAAAATCTACTGAAATACTCTGGAAATTCCTAGTGTTAGAGCAAATTATGTCACTTTTACAATGATAGAATATATTTCTTTACACTCTTCAACAGATAATTTATTTGTAGCTATTTATTTTACTTTTTAAATAATATAAATTTAGAGTGGATTTTGCTCCAAATATAGAGCAAATTAAACTCCCTCTCTATTCTAAAAAGTTAACTAAAGAGCATATTGAAGCACAATTTTAAAGATTTAACTTCCTTAAAATTGAGTTCATTTATAGCTAAAGAGTCTTTTGAAAACAATTTTAGTGAGCACAAATTCACAGGGCATTTGATGGGGATTAAAATTAGATTTTTTGTAGATTGTGATAGAAGTTTTTGAAATGTTTGGTTGAAAAGTTGTGGGACCCGTAAAAGATATGATTAATATTGATTGTTTGACTTTGACTTGGATTAAACCAAACAGTAATCAATGTAAGTGCAGTGGACATGTTAAAAATGTTGGTGAGATGGATGCAATTCATGGGACTAAAGAGGTTGGGCCACCTCTAAATGATGTGCCCAAGGGGAAATATCTAGCTCAAAATATTTGCGAGAATAAAATGGGCTTTTTTAGCCTCCCCGTTAATAAATTTATAATTTGTCAAACTTTATTTTCGATAACTAATTTCAATAGATTCACATGTATCTATCACTCATTTCTATTTATTTATAAATTAAATTGTTTACAATTTCCTTCCAACACAAGGCTAATTAAGTGGAGAAATGTACAAGTGAAACAAGACATACATCTTTCCAGTTTCTAAGTCGGGTTTGATTTGTGTTATTCAACTTCAAAATTACTACAACATTGATCATGTGATGTGTCCGTGTTGTTATATACATGTTGTGAATTTTATATTTCATATAAGGTTCTATATGAAAGCACGAATTTGGTAATGTGCAGATTTAAGGATTCAGTATCGTCTAAAAATAAGTGTAGATTTAAGATTTATAACATTTTTTTGTTTTATCTAAAGATATAAAATAAAACTAGGAGCTCGACAGACCTATGTTATTTCGAAATGTTTGATTCTACAACACGGAAATATATTACATGTATTGCATTTTTGGATATGTTCTTAGATTTAGAACGAATTCAGCTGTTACATAGGCTCGCTTAAACTCTTAAAACTTGAAGTTTAACCACACTTTACCTTTTTTTAGAACAATACTGAAAACATAACATATTAATATTGGTAAAAAAAAAAAAAAATTAATCAAATATTGACATCCACCATAAACTTTCATGACTAGAAAGTCTCTCCAGTCCTTTGTAAATAACAAACATTGTGTAGAATTTTTCTTAGATTTGAACCCATAGCTAGGATTAACCTCTTTTGTTGTAATAGAGAGAAACGGCAAAATTCACAAATCTGAAAACACATGGTAATTCTCTTAGGTATATATAGTGCAATTTTTTAACGACACAATTGAGTGTGAACCACTATAAATTGTGTGTTTTCTTGCTTTGATTTTTTTATTTCGTGTTAATACCGTTCTCATTATAGAATTATCTATTGCCCATAACAAATGAGGTTATGTTTATATTGAGAAATACAAGTTACAACTGTCAAGACCAATAATTCAACAATAACCCCAGGCATTAAGGAATTGACCTTCGATAAAGTCTCATAGTCGATTACTCAAAGTGATCGATTCTTTGACCTTTCACTATTTTATTCTCTCAAGATTAGACAAGATGATTAAAAAAAAAATGACAGTATCTCTATCTCCTATCCAAAATCTCCCATTTTATATAACACCCTAATCCCCTTGGGATAGAAATGAAGAAACAATAACAAAGATGATTCAAGGGTTTGAAGAGTCATAAATAATTAGTGTCTAACTCATCATTCAAGGGCCAAATTATATTATGTATATGTTTGTTTCCCATTTTCTCTCCATCTTTAGAAAAAATACTACGGGCCCCACTTTGCCACAATCGTTTACTTCTATCTCATATTATTCTTGAAGTTGGTGCTCCAATAGTCACAAAATTCATTTTCTACCGCTAAAAAAATGAGCAGCAAACAGACGCTATATGACATTTGTTAATACGCTTTCAGACAAAAATTTTCATTATTCCTTCTTGTCCCATGTCCCCACTACTCATCTTGGCTTCCCCGTTTACATAAGAATCATCCTCGAATATTTGGACAGGAACCCAACAAAATTCCACCTCCACGCATAGTAATTTGTAACTTGTCCGGTTCAACTCACTTGGCAGCAATAATTTTCACATCTTTCTTAGGCTAGAAGGAAGCTTGTTGAGCATAGCGAATGCTGCAATCTTGCTACCTCCTCAAGTTTCAAGGATTTTTCCCGCAGATTCCTCAACACAGGTCGGATACATCATACTCTCTCGAAAACTTAAATTGTTAAAGAGGAAACACGTCTATTTATCTGACTTGAGTATTTAAGTAATATTTCTGGTGATTGAAACAACTTTCAACACATCCAATAATTGAAGTAGATACAGCAATTGAACAAGATGGCCCTTAAACTTAAACTCACAGTTTCAGCTGGCTACTGGTCTTTATCGTGTCACATAGCTGCTGATCATAGATATATATAAATTATTAGACGATCAAACTCTTCCTGAAAACAAAAGCTGTGCTTACTATAATAAGATCGGAAAAGTTCCCTTCTTCTCCGATATCATGTTGAATTGGGTCGTCTAAAAATTAAAGCTTAAGCCCCTATTTGGTACACATTAAAATTTTCATTCACATTTTTCTACTCATTTTCAATCACATCAATGATTTTTTCTTCTTTTTCAATCACATATTCTCTATCAATCTACTATTCAAGAATACATTCTTCCAAAATAATGTGACTCAAACACATCCTAAACCTTGTACTCGGCTCATTGTCATGATTTACAAACGATGCGTGAAAAGAGTACCATGATTTCCGATCGATGCATTCAAAATATAATAAGCATGTTATTACACTAATTTATACGTGACTGAGTCGTGATATATCATTTAAAACAAATTGAAATATTAAATGACTTTAGGGTTTACTATTCATCATTGTTCAACTTCTTCAAAGACAAAGAAGAAAGGTAAAAATATATCAAAAAAGAGATGAAAAGTAATTTAAAAGGAAAGATAAACTGTCAATTGTTTCTTATTGTACAAGGACTCTTGGATTTGAACTTTGTAAAAAGTAAAATTCCATGTCTTGCATCTTTGTTTAAAATGTCTTGTGTTCTTTAGTTTTCATATCAGATTCCAAAGTATTTCACTTATAAGTAAAGAAGTAAATACATATTCAGAGTAGCTAGACCTCATTCTCTTCTTGTGCTTAATCAGTTATAAGAGCGGATCCAATACCAATTAGATGTCTTTCTTAGGATAGAACGGTCACTAACATTCCTTTTGCAAAATTTATAGATGGTTTATAAAGACGAATAGTAGCGTGTTCCATGACATGTGTGAGTAGTATTTATGAATGTGAAGTTGAAACTAATTATGACTTAGACTGAATTTATAAATCGTTATAAATTTGTCTAAGACTGGGTCTTATCCATTCGTAGATGAGTTTCGGTAGCAGCTAGGTCTAGAGTGGTTATTCATTCGGGTCCTCTTGAAGACGGACACCTCATGTATAATATAGTAATATACTGATATGCAGGTGAAGTACGTGTTTCGACGTGCACCCAGAACCAAATACGGAGAAGTTCAGCAAGTCTGTTTCCAAGGAACACTAAAAGTCTAAACGATAATCATTCAGTTTCAGATCCAATAAAATAATGATGGGTAATGGGTATAAAACACACCATTCTTCAGCTTTCTCTTGAGCAGAGTTTTCAGATTTCTCCCGTTTCTGTCTCAAACTCTTTTCTTGATCTTCTCTTGGTTCCGCAGTTCATTGGTATTCTTGTTTTATATCATCAAACTCTTTGTACTATCTAGCAATGGATTCTTCAAGCACAAATCTTGTGAATAAGTACAGATTTGATCATAGTTTCAATGATGTACACCAACTTCTGATGGGATCACCATCAAATCCTGTTGATGTTACTCCATGTGATGAAGATATGACGGTTGCATGTGACTATTTCAATGGAGTTTATGACTACATTAAGCAGATGCTTATGGAAGAAGACGACTTGGAGCATAAGGCTTGCATGTTTCAGGACTGCTCAGCTCTCCAGGCCGCTGAGAAATACTTCTATGATGCTCTCAGCGAGAAAGACTCGCCCCCTCATGATGGCTACAGTAGGACTCCAGAACATACTTCTGATTCCGTCCTTACTCAATGGTCCCTCATCGACCCCCACATCTGTCAACCAGGTTTACAAATAGGTGTTCCTTCAAGATTTACCTATGATTTTAACGCCCTTTTTGACACACCTTCGAGTCTGGTTCTTAAATCTACTGCTATCAGTGAAAGCCAAGAAATTTACCAGGCCAGAGGAATTGCCAAGGATGTAACCAACTTACTCCAAAATAATTTTGTCAATCATAACCTGCAAGCATTGGCCTTTACTGATGGAGGAAGTTGTCGTCGGGAAGATTCACGAAATAAGGACTCCGAGAGGATGAAAAATCATTCTCGAGAGAGTGAGGATTGTGTACAAGGACGTAATAGTAAGATGTTAGCAAATTATGTCGAAGAGTCTGAGCACTTGGAGAAGTATGATAATGCATTACTTTGTCCTAACATGAACCCTGGTTTCTATGGTTCTGACAATAATGAATCGTCAGAAAACACGTTGAGTTACAGAAAAACGACAGAGGCAAAACGAGGAAGGCCGCGGGGTACTAAAAATCAAGGCAACATAAAGGAAGTGATTGATTTGAGGAGTCTACTAAATCGAAGTGCTCAAGCAGTGGCAAACTATAATACCATGACGGGCCACGAACTTCTAAGGCAAATTAGGCAATACTCTTCTCCCTGTGGCGATGCAACCGAAAGATTGGCACATTACTTTGCTGATGCCCTTGAGGCACGACTTACAGGCACTGGACCATCACGGTACATGGATTTTTCGACTAGGAAAATCCCGGCTGCAGATCTACTGAAAGCATATCAGACATATGTCGCAGCATGCCCATTCAAAAGGATGTCCAATATTTTTGCTAACAAGTCAATAGCACGAGAAATAAACGAAGCAACAAGAATTCACGTAATTGATTTTGGTATTCTGTATGGTTTTCAATGGCCTTGCATAATCCAGGGCATTTCTTTGAAACCAGGGGGAGCTCCAGTACTTCGTATTACAGGAATAGATTTTCCTCAGTCGGGTTTCAGGCCAGCAGAACGAGTTGAGCAGACAGGACGTCGTCTACAGAAATACTGTGAGAGATTTAATGTTCCTTTTGAGTACAATGCCATAGTAAAGAAATGGGATACGATTAGCCTAGAGGATCTCAAGATTGACAGAAATGAAATGCTGGTGGTTAATTGTCTGTACAGGCTAAGACATGTGCCTGATGAATCCGTATGTGTAAACAGTCCACGGGACGCAGTTTTGAACTTGATCAAGAAGATAAATCCTGATCTTTTCGTCCATGGAATTGTAAATGGAACTTACAGTGCTCCATTCTTTTCAACACGATTCAAAGCAGCACTATACAATTACTCTTCTTTTTTCGATATGCTTGAGGCAACAATTCCCCGGGAAGATCAAGAAAGGTTGCTATATGAAAGAGAGGTGTTTGGACGAGATATTATGAATGTAATAGCATGTGAAGGTTTCGAAAGGGTTGACAGACCAGAAACTTACAAGCAATGGCAAACTCGGAATCAGAAAGCCGGATTCCGGCAGCTGCCATTGAACCGGGATATCATGAAAGAAATCAAGGCTAAAGTACGGAAAGGTTACCACAAGGATTTTCTGGTGGATGAAGATAGCCAGTGGATGCTGCAAGGATGGAAAGGTAGAGTTCTTTATGCTCTTTCTTGTTGGAGGCCTCGTGAGATTGAATAAAAAGACAGTTTCTATAGGTGCTAAGAATTGGCCACTGATGATTATCCTATGTTTCAAATGTTTTCTAGTTGAGCTATGGTAATTTCCCCTTAGTTTAATCCTATTTTTATGATTTGCAAAAATAAAATAAATTGAACCACGTGGCGAAGTAGGTGTTAAAATTTGGAGTTTCATCTTAAAAGGTCAATCTTATTAAAAGAAGTAATCTAAACCCTTATAAATTGGTCTATATTTTCATCTTTATTCGATGTGGGATTTTTGTCTCTGAACATGCCCCCGTAAGATGGTGGCTCGTTTGAGCAGATCAATCTTGAAATCCATGTGCTCAATTTTTTGAGTCTTAATCGGATCGAATCGCTCGTTCGAGGTTAACGGGCTTTGATACCATGTTAAGATTTGGAGTTCCATTTTAAAAGATCAACCTTATTAAGAAAAGTAATCTGAACCCTTATAAATTGATCTATATTTTTATCTTTATTCGATGTGGGATTCTTATCCATTAATAGTAGGGACTCAAAAAAGCTGGTGTATAGCATCAATGAAAGTCAAATTAAGGTCAAATGTTTGAGTCAGAGAAGGCGAATAATAATGTGAAGGCAAAGAAGGACATAAAGGCCAACCAAAACTAAACCAACTATATTCCATGTAAGCATACAACTGAACTAAACCAAAACTGTGTCAAATTCATGTCTTAAGGTAAAAGATTCACATATCTGCTGCCAAGTTCAGCCACAAGATACTTGTCCACTTTACAGTCAAATATGCAATCATTAGGCCCCTCAAACAGCATTTGCCAGTCTTCGATGAATGCATTTTTATAAGAAAAGCCAATTGGACCTGAGGTCAAGTATAGCTTAAGCTATTCTTCCAAATTACGCTTTTTTAGTTAAGATTTGAAATCAAAGAATTATTGGGAAGCAGAGGGCCGAAAAAGAGCACAGAGAACATCATTCTCACTTAATTTGATAAAAAGGAAAAACCACACGATGAAATGATGATTGTGCAGAAAATATAGGAGTAATAAACAGTTGGCCAGTAGAGTTGTTTAATGATTATGATGCTGCTAATCTATGATTGAATCCAAGTGTTCTATTGTGTCGATTTCTACATGATCGAAAAATCAACCAAGAAAAAGAAAATGCGCCTGACAGGAAAAATCAAAGAGCTGAGAACATTGGAAAAGATAAACATGGGTCAAGTTTCTAATGTAACAGAGTTAACTTTGATCAAGCAATAGTGGAACAGGCTCAGTTACGTTCAATTAAATAGATTGCCCAGGTTAAATATCGTTATGTATACAAATGCTGAAATGCAATTATACCAATAAGTAACACGCGTGCATGTAAATATATCCTATCAAGATGGCATCACAAAAATTCCGAAGGTGAAGTGTGAATCAGTAAAACAATTAAGCAAATTGATACAAAGTGACAAATACTAATACAACATTAGTGGACATAAGGTATACGAAGGAATGCCATTAGTTTAGAAAATAGAAGCATTTAGAGACAAATAAATGATGTAAAGAATCATCTATAGCGCTCCTTTCTATTTGTTTTGATACTTAGGAGGTCGAAGTACACTCCAGTCCAGCTTTCCATGCTTGGTTTTCTGGTGAGAATTATGACTGCCATTTGAAGATGATTGTTGATTGGCTAGAAAAAATTTCTGCGACTTATTTGGATATGTTGTGCCAGAGACAACATTGCCTTGCTTCCTTTTAAGATCTCCATTTTCATCATATCTCAAACTATCTGGTTCAGAAATGTCTAACCCGCCTTGTACATTCCCATTTTCTCTGTAAACAAGGGTGGGGGGGGTGAATGATAGGTCAAGGAAACCATCAATTCTTGGGCCATACTTCTTGCACAAGTCGCGCTCAATGTATAATCAAGCAAAGATGCATTCTAATTTCTATTCATGGATAATACATGACAAAAGGGCTTTCGAGTAGATCTAGACAATACAAAACAAACTAAAAGGGTCCCATGCAGTTTGAATAGAAGCAATGGGCTTTAATTTCAACTCAAGTCCAAAGTACAGTAAGATTTGAAAAGAACACTCAATTATCTCATGGTTAATTTCATTGTTCTCCCAAAGTTGCGACCTCCTGACTGTCAATTTTGAGTGATAATAAAAAACAGCTCTATTATTAATTGCAGATGCTTATGGGAAGGACATGAAGTTCGATTGGTGTTCATTTTCCTATAACCATTACAATGTGAAAAAATAAGATAAAAGGAAAGCAGGTTGAAGCAAATAACTAAAAATTGGCATGCTAAGCAATAGAAGGTGGCACCTTCTCTCATGTGACACATGTCTAGTTTGGAGGAAGATCCTAAAAATCAGGTCAGATTAAGTATTATCCTTTGCAAATAAGTCAATAGCAAATTAAATTTTGTACTATTGACGCAAAACAGAAAAGATAAAGAAAAAAACAAAAAGAGAACAAGAATTGGGAGAGGAATCTTAGAGTAAATCAATTTCACTTAATATCACCAATAATTGTCTATATTTTGAAATCCAAAAATTGTTCGATTATAAATAGTAACTACTATTACAAGAAAATAAATCATAACATACTTCTACATTTACGTGTAGACAAAGGGTGTGTTTTTGACAATTCTCCATTGGAAGCTTCATCAATTGTTTACATACAGTGGAACTAGGGACTAACGGTGTAAACCTGTAGAAAATGAGCTTACTTAAAAGCTTGCTAAAATAAGCCCTTGTTTGAGCCCCAAAACTCATTTT
>CM032632.1:22111418-22194994 GCA_019097785.1 Fraxinus excelsior | reverse complement strand
TGTGCGCATGTGGGTTTCGCTCGATCAGTTACTATGTGATATATTTTATATTCCTCCTTCCAAATGACAATAAAAATTACACATCAATTCAATTATTGTCCAAGTAATTGAAAAGTTTTATGATCATGACAAATATTCAAAATGAAACTGACATTTAAGTATCAAAATCAGGAATTTAATACATAAGAATCAAAACATAAGATTCATCAGTATCATAGCGTCTATACAATTAGTCGAGCATCATATGAAATTATGAATACAAAAACACGAACCTAGTTGACACAACATTACCTAAAATTTGAAGTTTGGAAGGAAGATGGAAAATAATCTTGAATCCTTTCAATGATTCTTGATCTATGTTCTTCTAATCAAGCAATTAATGTATGAAATTGATATGAAATGGGTGTTTTGTATCCAAAGCTTGTAAGAAATTATGTATTATCTATGAAGATACTCATTTTCTCCATTAAATATTTTTTTTTTGTATGTATTTATAGCCCAAGACTTGGAAGCTCGTGCAATAATCCCTTTCCATGAATAGGTTGAACTAAACAATGAAATAAAATATTTTCTAGCCTGAAGTGCCATGCGATCACATGGCATGTATGTGACTGCAAGCTTCAATGTTTGCGTGTGATTGCAAGCTTCAATGTTTGCCTAGCTTTCGTGTTGGTCTCTGAATTTTCTTTTTGATTCAGCTCGAGTTCGTTCTTATTTACATCTTCGGGTCCTTTACCTTTATTATTATTATTTATTTATTTATTTATTTTCTACATTTCACAATTATACATTATTGATCTGATGCAAGTTCTAAGAGTTTGTAATTGAGTCCCCAAACTTTTCAAATGTTGGATTTATCTCCTGAAACTTGTGAGTTCCTTCTTATTTCTCTATTAATGCTTCATATTGATCAAAAAGCAATCTAATAGAACTTCAAATGCTCCAAATCAACTCTAATTAAGTTCCAAATTACCTTTCTCATTCCAATTGCATCCAACATGGGGTTTTACCTACAATTACATATTTACATAAAAATTAAGTAGATATTCGTTCAATTAACGATAATTATCCAAATTTAGAAGCCCGGATAGGTGTGTAATATACTTGTCAAATACCCACAAACGTAAACTCTTGTTTGTCCCGAGCAAAATCATCTACTTAACACATTCACAAAATGGAAGGACAATGTTTTTATTTCTTTTCAAATTTTTTTATGTTTTTATTTTTTGATATTTGGGGAAAAAAACGAATAACTAACATACAAACAATTAATGCAAACTAATGATGTCACTTAAACTTAAAAATACACATTGTCATCAATAGAAGAAAAATAAGCTTAAATAAATGTTAGCAATATTAGATAAAGATGCTTTTCTTTAGAACTTGACCTCGGTTGGAAGTATGGATGCATAACAATTTTCTACTAGATTTTGATGCTAGGAATGCCTCTCTAAGTATAAAATAGTGAAAAACATAAGTAGATAATAATTAAACTTGCTTAGGTACTAAGTGTAATCCTTACCAAATACATGTGATATAATTATTAACCAAAAGCAAGTAAATAAAATGATTAAAAATTGAGTTGCTTCCCAATAATCGATTATTTATGGTCATAGGCTAACTTTTTGCAACATTATTTCATGACCCTTTGAATAGAGCTTTTGATACCTTGCTTAGTTTGTGTATGTTGACTTCACCTTTTTTTTTTTTTTTGCTAAATATTTCGATGATACCTGAAAAAGAGAGGAAAATTAATTAAAATTACAATCATACGAGAGTTAATACTAATCCTTTATCGGTGGGGAGTGTGGATGCACAATATTTTTTTCAACATGATTGTGATGCTAGGAATACTTGTATAAAATGGTGAAAAACATCAGTTAGATAAACTAAGTGTAGTCCTAACTAAATACATGCGATACAATTATTAACCAAAACCAAGTAGATAAAAGGATTTGAAATTGGGTTGTTTCCCAATAAATGATTGTTTAGTCTTAGGCCAACTTTTTGTAACATTGTTTCACGATACTTTGAACAGTGCTTTGGATACCTCGCTTGATTTGTGTAGGACTTTGTACCAAACTTCATTTATGTTGCAAACCTTCACTTTACCCCTTTCATCATAACAAGACTTTCGTAATCCACCCCAATTAAACTCAACTATGTACACTTCAATTTCTTCATCGACGTAATCACAAAATTAATTTTTGAACAAACAATGAGGTTGGAGGATTGCATGCTAATTCAATCTTCATTGATGTCATTAATTTGTTTGGCTCCATCATGATTAATTCCACAATCTCTATATGCTCTTCTTCTTCAATTGTTGACTCCTCGGGTAGAATGGAGAGTCTTCTATCCAAAGACTCGAATAATTGCACCAGAAAGCACTAGGAACTCGAATCCTGCTATATTCTTTCATTTTAATAACAATTTTATTATTTGGCAATATTTATTAGACTTGAAGATCAATGTTTCTATTTTGTTTAATAATCTCTCTCGATTATAATTAAAAACATCCTCACACATGACCCAAAACATTAATATCCCGAATGCAAACATATGAAGATCCATTAATAATAAGAACATTCAATAAAATCATGCAAACATGGACAATTTTTCCTAATGTCTATAAGACTTTACAATAATTATTACTATATGCAACATTTTCTATTCATTATCCCGAGTGACAATAGAAACCACACATCAATTCAATTATTTATCAAGTAATTGAAAAGTTTTAAGATAATAATAAATATTCAAAACCAAACAAACATTTAAAAATCAAAATTTGGGATTTAATATAAAAACATCAAAACGTAGGGGTTCCTCATTATCATAGCATACGTACAATTAGCTAAACATGATACGAATACAAAAATATAAATTTAATCGATGCAACACACCTAAAATTAAAGTGTGAGGAAGATGGAAAACAATCTTGAATCCCTTCAATGATTCTTGAACAATTTTGTAATACCCCAAAAATATGTACAACATATATATTTTGAGGTATAAATGCAAGTTTTGAGATTTTAGGGTAACCTAACAACTTTATCATTTTTTTAGGGACCTTGTGCTAATATTCCTAATAATTCGATATATATATATATATATATATATATATATATATATATATACACATGAAATTAAATTTTAATATTATTTTGGATATTTATTAAATTATTGTCAAATTATCGAACAAAAATTATTTAGATAAAACTTGAAATGTGCACATATCCACACTATAATTTTATCATCATGTAGTTATATTTTAAAAAAATTTGAATTTCATGATAAGTTTATTTGATGAAAGACCAATTTAAATTTGAATTAAGAGTCCTATTAGAATTCTTATTATGTAATTATCCTTATCAAATCACACCTATAAATACCCTCTCGTTGCATTTTAATTCACACAAATTAAGAGAGAGAGAGAGAGATAGAGAAAAAAAAGAACAAAGAAAGAGAAAAAAGAAAGGAGAGAGAAAATAATAGAAAGAGGAAAAAACGTGAGTAGGGGGAGGAGAAAGAGAGATGAAAAAGGTTTTCTAGCACGTTCGAGATCCGTTCACAAGAATTTTTAGTCCTAAGTAATTCAATTATACAAGCATTTAGATGAATTATGTATGAGTTTCTCTAAATGTCAAGTGGTTTTTGTGTTTTCATTTTTTTTTTAATGTTTTAAGTTAAAACTTTTATGTGCTATTATGTGATCCAAATTAAAGAAAGATTTTATGGATAATATCATAGAGTATTATTATGTAGATCTACACTCATAGGGCTAAATACCCTAAGTGGAGATTGAGAACGGGTATGACCTAAGTGAGAATGAGATGGTCAGGTTTTTATCCCACTATAAAAGTTCACTACAACAAAAACTGCCTACAACAACGTTCAAAAAACGTTGCCGTAGGCCTACGGCAACGTTTGGACGTGTGTTGCAAATCAAGGTGTTGTCGTAGAGTGGAGAGATACCGCAACGTTTTTTTAGCGTTGCCAAAAGTCTACGGCAACGTTTGCCAAACGTTGCCGTTTTTTTTTTTTTTTTTTTTTCAACAACAATAATTTATGCAAATAGATTGACAAAATTGAAAATGAAACTTACGAACAAATTTTAGAATTGCATAAAAATTGATAATTTCAATACAAATTTTTGAATCCATACACTTGAACATTAGAATGTGATACAACACCATTTAAATAAAAATGAGCTTTAAAATGAAATAAAATGGTAAAGAAAAAACTCGATCATAAACGGAACACATAAACTACTCTATTTCTTCGGCAACTTCTCTTCCTTAAGCAAGAACATTAAAAATTGAGCCGGACTTATTCCCTCACAACCTTATCTTTGAGTTCATCCCAATACATGGATTTTCTCTCGCAGTTTCTGAGTCACTGCTATTCGAACAGTCATCACACCTACTGCGGGACCTGATATCCGAACTTTCACTATTGGCTCCTCAATTGCCACAAGCTCTAAAGTTCCACCAGCTGCCCCAACAAGGTAAGGTCTTAGTTTACCTGCTGCACCACTCTCTAATCTTAACATGTTCTCCACATACATCACAATAAACTGCACGGAAAAATAAGTGTAAAATTGTAAGAAGTTCCAGATCAGAACAAGAGAAAGAAAACTAAAAACCATACGAATTTAATGCAGCTTCGTACACCAACGTAATTCGCCCAGTCCAAATGGTATTGCAAATTGACGAAGGTTCATTATACTGTATTCCTTCATTAAACTTCATTTTTAACACTTCAGAAGGTGCAAGTATCTTGTTTAGAAGAAGATAAAGTTTTAGTAAAAATTGAAGAGTCGTAATTATTGTATTTGGAAAATTAAAAGGAATAGCACGTCGTGAATTAACATGCAAAGCCATGAGTTGCCTATGCACAAAGCATGACAATATCTGACAAGGCCATGATACTTTATTGTGCAGAACCCACAACAGATTGCAGCACGTCTCATGAGAATGACTTCCGACCACAAGGCAACTTAATAAAATTCGTACCGTGGCACTCATATGATCGAAGTAACATAACAAATCACAAATCCCTTCATGCAATCCACCTCCAAGAAAACATGGACAAAGACATTGATCGTGTGTGGAACTCACTAATAAAACCAGGAAAACAATGGCATTCAGTTCAGGTTACAAGGTGTAGGAATCATGAAAAGCACCTCATTGCCATCTTGTTGAACGTGATCTGAAAACCCCTCAAGGTCTTCCAGCTCCATATCAAAGATTCCTTTAGAGAAATCATCCTGTAAAATGTCATCCCATGCTATTTCCACCTGCATCAAGACCAAATAAAACAACACACATTAGACCACTGAAAAGTCACTCTTCAGTTACTAACTCTGATGCAGCTGTGAAAAACTCACATCTAAAGAAGAATTTATAATAAAACCAAACCCTGGGGTAGAAAAGTGGGAAAAGAAAAGACTTATCTCTTAAAGGGTGTATTGACTGCATCATGATCGCCACAGATTATAAAACCGCCAAAGCATTTTTTACAAAGTTTAGAAGTTTGGATAATCAAGTAAAATGCATCAAATAACCTCAAACTTAAACTCATGTTCATTATAAGCAAGATTATCTACTAAACATACAAGCAAAACAAAAAATAATTAAAAAAAATCAGTGAGTTAGATGACTTGTCTTATTTGCCTCAAGTATTGAAATTGTTTAATAATTCATAGAAGGCTTATAATAAGTCACTACAAATCTAGATCCTTGAATTAAGTGTCCAAGGCTTATTCGAACGAGAACTGTGCTTGTAGTTATTTTTTCATTACCTTAACACACTTTGGTGTATTTTTCCATTTTTTTTATCATGCCCATTCTTCTTTTTTAGGATATTTTCTTTGGTTTTTTTTTTTATGCATAGTTTTCACTCTATATACTATAGAGAAACCCTTTTCCTCGGTAGACCATCACCTAAATATTGGTGATGAATATGATTTGATTACTCAAGACTAGTTTCACAAGTAACTTTTTTCTACTTCCACGACTACTGCAATGCCTTTTATTGGGGCGAGTAATTAGGATCAAACCTCTAGTTTATGGTTAGTACCTAGGTTCCATCTGTTAGTAACAAAAAAATACTTGTATTGATGTAATCAAACCAAACATATATGATGATCAATTTAACTATTGTGCTCACAAAATATTACAATCTCACATGGATAGGTATCAAATTAGTAAAATTGCATCATCTAGTCACAATTCACAATTCATAAATCATAAACACTTTCAAATTTATTCGACAAGACTATCATAATCACACAAGCTTCTCCTAGGTTTCCCTCCTTCAATGAAAGATGAATATATGTATTTCTTGTAAGTACTATTCACATCTTATATATTCATTCACCTCAATAAACTTATTCAGATAACCAATGAAACCAAATTAAAAAGAAAAGCATGTTAAAAGCCCTTTTTATTATATACTTAAATGGATAAATTGAGAAAATTCAAATTAAAACCAGAATCCGTAAAAGCAAAGAAAATGTAAAAGTTACTGTAAAATAAATAAGATAGATAATTGTTTTTCTTCTTACCTCATGGCCGGAGAATTTTTTTTCTTCCCGCTTCACTTGTGTTCATCAACAATCAACCCAATAAGAAAAGACAGCATTATAATAACCACGTCAATGAATAAATACACAAAATAGATAAGCACTGATTACGCATAAGAACAAGAAGAAGATAGAAAAGTCACAGATAGAGAAAATAAGAAGAGAACATGTGTTTGAGTTTGGAAGATGGTCGACTACTGATGGTGAAGATTACCCTTAAATGCGAGAAACCCTAGAACGTGAGAAGGGCTTGGATCCACAATGTGGGCCGGCTTTATTTGGGTTAAATTGGGTCGGGTCGGGTATATCGTCCTTCTCCTTCATTGTCAATCTCGAACTTGTTTAGTTGCCCTTTGTTCTCAAGCTTTAATATTTTGGAAAATATAAGTTGGGATTTCTCATCCTTTGGAAAGTAGAACAGACGGAGGCGGAGGTCTGGCTGGAATCGCTTCTCGCTGGGTGAGGAGATGGATGTGCTGTGTGAGAGTCGTGTATTTGATTTCTTGGATTGGGTTAGTGTAATTGGGTTTGGGTTAGTGAAATTGGGCCAGTGGATTGGGCTGCTTGGTGGTAAGTGTTAGTTTTAAAAAAAAAAAAAACTCGAAAAAAAAAAAAAAAACTGTCCGCCCCTGGTGCGAAGTGAAATGGAGGACGGAGTCATCGAGGAGAACATGGGAACGAGGTTTGGATTTTTTGGATTGGGCTGGATGTTGGTCTTGGGCCGTTTAAGATGGGTATAATATATTGGTCATGATTTTGGGCTCAAATGATTGGGCCTTTTTCTCTTGGCCAACTACATGTGATTTGCTAAAAAAATAAAATTTGAGCCCAAATTTTTTTTTTTAGCAAAGTGGGTCGGGTTAGGGGGTTATGAATTGGGTATTTTGTAGGGTGTTAGGTTGGAATTGAAATGGAAAAGTGTGACTTTTAGCAACACTCAACAAACGTTGCTAAAGAGGGCCTTTGGCAACGTTTGCCAAACGTTGCCAAAAGTCTCGCGAAAGTGCTACATTTGGCAACGTTTGTCGAGTGTTGCGAAAAGCGAGACTTTTGGCAACGTTTGTCAAACGTTGCCAAAAGTCTCGCTTTTCGTAACACTCGACAGACGTTGCCAAATGCCACCTTTGGCAACATTTTCTAAACGTTGCGAAAAGCGAGACTTTTGGCAACGTTACCAAAAGTCTCGCTTTTCGCAACACTCGACAAACGTTGCCAAAGGGGTCTATTGCAACATTTTTCTAAAAAATGTTGCCAAAATTCATTTACTAGTATCAATGGCAACATTGGCTTACTAAAATGTTGCCAAAAGACCATTTTAGCAACATTTATCAACAAATGTTGCCGTTTTAATGTTGCGAATGAGTCTTTTTGTTGTAGTGATTGTTTTGTGGGATAAGTTCGTTTACGTAACGATATACTTGTCCTTGAACTCTAAATGTATAAATACCTTGATATGCTTTAAAGAGCTCTTTGTCGTATTTGACACCAAATGAAGTGAAAGCAAAGTGGTTATTATATCCTCGTGCAATTTTTTTAAATACCAAAGGCAGAGATTCTTTAGAAGTAAACAAGTTGTACAATTCAGTGGGTGAATCAGGGATAGAGATATGTACTTTCCCATCAGAACAACAAAAACCTTTACTTTCTCTATAAATTTTTCTTGCATCACAATATTTACAACTATTGCATGTCGGTAACACGTATGCAGTCATTGGTATGTTCAATACATTAAAACCACTTGGTAATGTAAAATTGAAAATATGAGGTGTATCTTGGTTTGAAGTAGAAGCCTCAAAATCATGATACATTATAGATTGTTGCATTTGTACATCATTCGAATTATTATGTCCAGATGATAGATGATTACCTATTCTCCTACGACGATCATTGCAACAACTTCGAAGTCGTTTTCGTCGATACCTATTCCTTTGATTTTCTTGTTGGCGATGAGACATTGTTTCAAAACCACTCGAAGTATCCATATCAAATAGTTGGAGCCCAAGGTAACCAACAGGAACTAAACGAATTAAAGAATGTTATTAACATATTTATACTTTGAAATAAAATAAAATTGTAAAATAGTTGAATCAATTTCTCTATCACTAGATGGTATAAAAAAATATTGTACATGAAGATAGCACAGTTCAATTGATGTTAAAAATATGATATTTTTACTTTGAGAATGATATCTTGCAACTGAAAAAAAAATTCAAAAGAAATTTAATATAGACAGAATTAGGAATGAATAAAAATATAACAAGCAAAGAAAATCATAATTATAATAAAAATTAAAAATCGAAGTATATGAAATAAATTACATATTTTTTGACTGAATGGACGAGTTGCGCACATCTAGGGGTTCAAGGACATTGCCCCCGACAGGAACCGACCTGCTCAGTCAGATTACGGGAGTCGAGGGGGCAACACTGCTTGTGGGGGTTTGGGGGCAGCGCCCCTCGTGGGGGTTCGGGGGAAATGCCTCCGGCGGGGATCGACCTGACCGGTCAGGTTGCGGGGCTCGAAAGGAATTTTGATTCTTATGTATGTATGACATCGAATATTTTCTACTTATTTTGAGTTAAATTATATTAATAAATGAAATTATATTTATAATTTGTGTAAAATGTAAATAATTTGAATTGTTGGCAAAAAAAAGAAATAAAAAAGGCACATGTATATATGTTTAATTAATATTTTCAATGACATTTGATATATATATATATAAAACTATGTCATCTCCCCGTGCACGCAAGGGGAGAACCGCACGAGGAGTTTCGTCCATTTTTCTATTCTTAGATTACAACGATTTTTTTCCCTCTTTTTAATATAAATCTAGGTATAATTTTATGTAATTATTATTAATTGTTGTCATTTAATTAGTAGAAATTTAATGTTTCCGCAAAACTCTTCAATCGTTAATAATGCAAGCACTGCATTTTTGTTTGTCTCTGCTAATTTTCTGATTTCTATAGACAAAAATAATTAACGCTAAATAACGGACAGTAAAATGGATGCTTGAAGAATATTTTGGAGAGTGGAACATCTGTTTAAGAAGATAACCAGCCTGCATTTAACCTAATAGAGATATGAACATACAAAAATATTGCTGAACAAAAA
Source organism: Fraxinus excelsior (assembly GCA_019097785.1). Lineage (NCBI taxonomy): Eukaryota > Viridiplantae > Streptophyta > Magnoliopsida > Lamiales > Oleaceae > Fraxinus > Fraxinus excelsior. Next base: position 22,185,288 of record CM032632.1, on the reverse strand, counting down.
TGACGAAGGTAAATACAGATAAGTTTAGATACGGTATCTACAATATTGTGTATATTCTTACTCTTACCGTTTTTTAATAGAATATAGCATAACTTGCAATTTCTTAATCTTAAATATAAAAACTATAAACATTCAAACTAAACCAATAAAAATCTTACCTGATGGTCTTCTTCCTTTTCTCTTCTTCGTTTTTTCCCAAACTTTTCTTTTGGTGCATATTCTGGGTGAAGAAGAGAATTTTTTTTCTTTTTGTATATAAATACAAAGAGTAAGAAAAATACCACCACCGCCTTTCACTTGTGTAAATAAGTCGGTTTGCAGATGAAAGACGGTAATTTTTTTGGCAGAGATTTTTTAAGTCGGCAAATTTATTTTAGCTCCCCGTGCGTGCACGGGGAGAGACAATTTTTTTATTTTTTTTAACTTTTTTTGGTAAATATGAATTAGTCAACAAAAATGGCTGCTATAACAAAAAATCAGACATACACAGTAAATAATGAGGCTAAAGTAGGGAAATCGTTAATTGGGTGAAATAAAATTGGGTTTGCTGAATTTCACATTTCTTGTCTAAACAATAAATGGAGGGATAAAAGGGGAAATTAAAATAAATGGAGGGATAAAAGAGGAAATTAAAATACTTCTTAAATGAATAGTAACCAAAGGGATTCCCTCTTTTAAGAGAAAAGTGATATCATTGAAGAAAGGAAAAAAATGAAGGGCGGATTTTGTCACATTTTTATTTTTGTGAGAGTGGGTAGTCGAACCGTTTATGTATTTTTGAAGTCTTGAAAGGAGATTTAAGTTTTATCATTTATGAAAGAGAGAGCATATATATAAATTAGGGTTGGGTGTGGATTGGGTTGTGTTGGATTGATTTTGAGTTCAATCCAAATCCAACAAAATGTGTTTGGTTTAACAATGATTCAACCGAAACTAACGCATTCACGGTTGAAACCCAACCCAATCCAAACCGATGTTCATTGGTTTGGACTTGAGTCCAATTCAAGTTGGACCCAATTATTCTTTTGTTGGATAATTTCTTTATGGGCCCAATTGTTGGGACTTTTTTCGTTGAATTTGAACAATTTTTTTAAAATTTTAATACCATTTCAATTTGGATCAATTTCAGTTACATTAAAAAATGAGATTTGAAAGGCCTCAAGTCAATTGAAGTTGTATCAATGATCCATGAAGTTAAGCTTCATTCCAATAGAACAATATAAATTAAAAATATTTTAAAACATTTTAAATGGATTATACCATGATCAAATTTAAATACATATTAAGTCAATCTAAATGCATGTTGAATACCTACATATTATACCCTATTGAAATAAAATGAATTCAACATAAATACTAAAAATGTAGATCTCTTGCTTCAATTCAAGTGTATAGTCAAAAAACACGTCACATTTATTGACTTGGACAAAATTATACTTAAACGTTATCGATAAAGGCTTGATTTCGAGTTTAGGTAACAAAAATTAGGGCTTGTTCTCTTTGTTGGTTTCAAACCATTTTCAATTTTCAAAAACACTAAAATCGCGTTAACTTACCTATTTTTAGAAACGAATTTTCAAAAACGAGTTTAAAATTTACAAAGAAAACTGAAAACGCTAAAAAAGTCGTTTTGACTGTTTTAAGTTAAAATCAAGTCAAAACTTTATTTTATTTTATTTTTTAAATAATTTTTCAAAATGACGAAAAATAACGAATTTTCAATAATTTCAAAATAGACGCTCATAACACAAAATCTAAAATGAATTCAAAACTAAAAACTAAAAACTGAAATATGAAGAAAATAACCCCTAGTTTTTGGGCATTATTAAGGCATAATTACAAAAATCAGGTGTAAAATTTACACCAATTCAAAAATCAGGGACCAAACTTTATTTTTCAAAAATTAGGTAATATATAAAATTCTAACCCTAATTTTTCACATTTCACCCTCTCTCTCTCTCTCTCTCTCTCTCTCTCTCTCTCTCTCTCCCCCCTCCCCTCTCTTCCTCACCGCCCCCTTCTGCCGGCAGCAGCTTGCTGCCGCTGCAAACCGCAGCAAGCGGCTGCCGACAGCAGTTGCCGCTCGCGAGCAGCAACGACCGCCGCTGCAAGCAGCAGCCGACCGCTGCTGTTCGCAGCGATCAGCTGCTGCCGGCAAGCTGGCAGCGGTCAGCTGCCGCAAGCTGGCAGCAGCTTGCTGCCGTAGCAGCCGGCAGCGCCGGCGGTGATGGGTGTTTTTTGTGTGGCAGATTTGTGTGGTGGAAGGTGGGGCGGATGTGAATGAGGTGAGGTCGGGTGGCGGAGGGATACGGTGGTGGTGGGTCCATTAGGCGGCTCTGATGGAGATTTGTGGAAATATTAGTGGGTCCATTAGGTGACGACTGGTGGTGGTGGTGTTGGCAGTCTGGTGGTGGTGTTGGCAGTCTAGTGGTGGTGGTCTTGTTGGCAGTCCGACGGTTGTGCGTTTTTGGCGCGGTGGTGGTGGCGGCAGTTGGGCATGGTGCTGTGTAGTAGTGGTGGTGGTGGTGGTGGTGGTGGCCATAGTGATAGCGGTGGTAGTCTGTGACCAAATGTTTGGTTATCTGTGACCAAATGTTTGGTAATATCTGTGACCAATTACTCAACTGTGACCTAAAAATGTAATAATACGTGACTGGAAAATAATCCGTGACCAACTAATTTAAAGATCTGTGACCTCGAAATAATATGTGGCGTATAGTTTTTTTGATCTGTGACCTCGAATAATCAAATTTGACGATATGTGACCATTAAATAAATCTGTAACTTATAATTATGAATCTGTGACCATTAATCACAAACTGTGACTTCATTATCATTATTTAATAAATATTTTTAATTAATTAAATTTATACCTGATTTTTGAATTTTCAAACTATTTACCTTATTTTTGAATTGAGATAAAGAAAACACCTTAAATATGAATTTTTCCCCATTATTAACCTATATTTGTAGTTGGGCCCAAAAGTCCATGGTCAGATAGATTTAGTCAATGGTTTACACCTTAACTGACCTAAGCCTAGGCAACAAGTCCATTACAAATTGACTCAATTGGTATGTGTGAAATTTTGTTTCCTTTCTAATATTGACACTTTATAGGAAGAAAAATCTCCCTTGGTCGCTCATTTTATGGTAGTCACTCAATTTAGTCCATATTTGATGATCATTTTTTTTATTTCGACAAAATTGAATTTTGAATAATGAATTTTTGGAGAATATGTGATTACAAAATAGAAAAAAGTTTCGGTTTATATGCAAAATATTTTATTATATAAATGTGCAGTTGAAAATGAGTACGAAAATTAAAAAAAAATTGAAATAATGGTTGTCAAATAGGGGCCTAGTTTTATTTCAATTTGAACCTTTTTTTTTTTTTTTTTTTTTTAGTTTTAGTTAAGCCACCGCATTAACTTTCGTTACAATAATTAAAATATCTACATCGACAACAATAAATTTGACCTGAAAGTTTTTGCCATTTAAATGCAATGTTGGCATGCCACATGACCAAAATGTGTTTCGGTAAAGTCAAAATATGCTTTCAAAAGAAAAATACGACTTGAGGCTACAAACATAAACTTGTCATGAACTTAAAATGGAAAATTTGAAAGGTAAAACAATCATATTTATAAAGCTAGGATTGATGCATAAAAAACGGCATTGACATATTCGAGAGGGAGAAGAAATCATGAGAAAATTGAAGATACATTCGGGATTGAAATCTAGGTCTGATGAAGAAGATAAGATGCATGCGTAGGAGATAGGGAATATTTTGGGAGATCAAGAATCTTGGGACCCATTTTGCTTCGGTTAAAGGGTTTAGGGCTTATATACATCAAATGGAAAACTTGGGGACAATATACAGATTCCATAAAATTTAGGGATCGAATTGCATATTCCAAAAAATGTGAGGACAAATTTGAAGGTTTTGAAAAAAAAAACTTGGGATTAATTTGCATATTTCTAAAAACTAAGGGACCAAATTGTAGATCCATATTTTTTTTAGCATTTTAGACCAAAAAAAAGAGTAGGGGCCATTTCGATAAATTCATTGCTTCATAACAAAACGTGTTCTTTAAAAATAAAGAATTTTTTGAAGATACTCTTATCTCCTCACGGTGTTCACTTCCCAATAATTTATTAAAAGAGAAAACAAAAATATTATGCAGACTCTATCATGGGAAGGAAGGATTAAGAGGAAGTCAGCGGCCATTGGTTGACAAAATATATTGCAATCAGCACCTCCGTCATCAAGGAAAGGTATTTATAGTGGATATATGGTCTAATGGATATATATAGTTTTTTCTTCTTCTTAATCGTGTTTAATAGTCAAATTTATTGTTCTAATATATTGAATAATTTAGATAACTTATAGTTAACAATGTAAAAATGTTAGACCGATCGATCAGTATCAATTAAGATGATCCAAAAGGAATACATCGATATATCTTGTGTTGTATCAATCAAGTTGTGTTGGGCGTCTAATGATTCGTCTCACTAGCTACTTTGGTGGGCATAGTATAAAAAAAAATATCAAAAATAAAAAATAAATTAATAAAATCCTATAGGCTGGACCCAATTCAAAACTCGTAATTTTACACTTAAAAATTTTTAATTCGTTCTAAACTAGCATATATGATGATTTCAATGGATATTCCAGAATATTTTGAAACGAGCCGAGCTAGCGAGCCAGCCTGTTCGGCTCTGGCTCCAGCTAGGGCTCGTTTTTTCACTAGCCGAGCAGTCGAGCCGATGAACCGCTCGGCTCGATTGACACCACTAATACTATCCTAACTATTCATTCTAAGACGAAGTAGTACATATGGAATGATTGACACGTTTAATCAGACAATAACATTGTGTTGAATGAGCTACTGTTTTGTACATAACTGTTGTTTATAAGTTTCCTTTTAGCATTATTTACTTGATCATTTCTTATTGTCGGCTTCCTGCTAATTAGTTCTCGAAATATAGCTGACGAATTAGATTCCATTTTTAGTGAATTCATTTGAACCCTAGGAATATGTACTATGATCGACCAGCCTGAGCCAGCTATATTTACCTTAGCAGTGTAGTACAATTTTCCAAAAGTCAAAGCTGTACTACAATCTAAATATAGAACACCTTAATGAAATTCACAGCCTCTTATAAATATAATATACATGACCTATTGCAAGAAAATAAGAACAAATTATTCATGGCTTCTTCAAGGTTTTTGACTTCAGCTTCCTTCATCATATTACTCGTGTTATTCCTCCATATTTCCATGATCAAGGCTCACGGCGGTGGCCACGATGACGATGGCGGCGGCGACCACGCAGGTTTGCACTCGAAAGGGCTGATTCTCGTGAAAGTATGGTGTCTGATAATCCTATTTGTGAGCACATTTGCAGGCGGAGTATCCCCATATTTCTACAGATGGAACGAGAGTTTTCTTTTGCTGGGCACTCAATTTGCAGGGGGTGTTTTCTTGGGCACATCTTTAATGCATTTCTTGAGCGATTCAGCCTCTACTTTCGGCGATCTTACGTCAAAAGAATATCCATTTTCTTTTATGTTAGCATCGGCAGGTTACCTTTTCACCATGTTGGGAGACTGTGTTATAGCGTATGTTGTGAATGGTGGTGAAAGAGAGGCTAGAGTGGAAGTTGAAGGCGGCACAGCGGTGGCGGATGAAGGCGGAAAAGAGGTGGGAATGAATGTTAATCCAGCTTTTGTAAGGACATCATCTGTGGGGGATACTATACTTCTTATTCTGGCATTGTGTTTCCACTCAGTTTTTGAGGGCATTGCTGTTGGAGTAGCAGGTAAACCACTGCATTCATATGGATATCAAACCTTTTATAGCACATTTGGTAGGCTACAATGTTATTATGCGTATTATAATGCTACAATGTGTTTAGTAAAGTAGAAATGGAAATATGGCACAAAAAAAAAAAGTTAAGTTCTTGTCCATTGAACTAAAACATGCCGTGAATGCACCGTCGAGTTAAAAGTTATTCATTTTACAATTTTATCCAATCTAGTGTTGACTGCTAAACATGCGTAGTAAAATTGTTATGTCGGTACCATGAACTAGATAAAATTAACGAAGAAAAAATTAATTTGTTAACTAAAATTTATCCATATATTTCTCAATTTAGTTCAGTTTTGGATATCGATCATCTCTACTACAGTAAAACTATTAGTTGTAAAGTTTAATTATTTTCACTCCATGAGGCTTGTTCACAAATCCAGAAAAGGGGGTTAGAGAAGATAGTTAGTCAGTTATATATGCCTTTCAATTTTATCAAGTATAGTATCATGTATCGAACATGCAACTTTCGATAAGCATTCCTTGCACAATACTGATCACAGACTAATTGTTTCAGATACAAAGTCAGATGCATGGAGAAATCTTTGGACAATTTCCCTTCACAAGATCTTTGCAGCCATTGCAATGGGAATTGCACTTCTAAGAATGATACCCAAAAGGCCATTCTTAGCAACAGCAGCTTATTCATTTGCCTTTGCAATTTCAAGCCCAGTTGGGGTTGGAATTGGCATTGCCATAGATGCCACTACACAAGGGCGCACAGCTGATTGGATCTACGCTATTTCAATGGGACTTGCTTGTGGGGTTTTCGTTTATGTTGCTATAAATCATCTTATTTCAAAAGGGTTTAAACCACAGGAAAATTGTTATTTTGATACCCCATTTTTCAAGTTTCTTGCTGTGCTCATGGGAGTGGGTGTAATAGCAGTTGTTATGATATGGGATTAGTGATCACTTCTAAGTGCTGAAAATTGATTTGTGCATCAACTCATTCATATTCGAGCTTGTATTGAATAAACACATTTCAATTTCATAATTGGGGTTTGTAGTCTGTATATGTGTGTGTTTTTTTGTGACAGGAATCCACGTTGATCGTGAAGGAATATGCTTGTCGGTTGATATAGAAAAAATGAAATAAATTCTTTCATGCATACTTCGAGCAAGTAGTAGTTCAAAAAAATGGTTTGAGAAAGGTTGATATGAGATCATTGTCACATTATCCAATGTTTAAAAGTGTGTTCTAACTCATTTCAATTTTATTGGATAATATGATATTCACTCCATTGTTACATAAAATAATGATCGTCTAGACTCTAACTCAATAGTATTATTCGTGCAAAATTGATTTGAGTAAACGTGATGTTGAGATTTACTTTTTGTTGCATAATGAGGGGAAGTAGGTTGGTTTGCTTGTATAATTGGTGCTCTCATTTGATTTAAGTCATAAGAACCAAATGAATTCAAGAAAAATCTACTGAAATACTCTGGAAATTCCTAGTGTTAGAGCAAATTATGTCACTTTTACAATGATAGAATATATTTCTTTACACTCTTCAACAGATAATTTATTTGTAGCTATTTATTTTACTTTTTAAATAATATAAATTTAGAGTGGATTTTGCTCCAAATATAGAGCAAATTAAACTCCCTCTCTATTCTAAAAAGTTAACTAAAGAGCATATTGAAGCACAATTTTAAAGATTTAACTTCCTTAAAATTGAGTTCATTTATAGCTAAAGAGTCTTTTGAAAACAATTTTAGTGAGCACAAATTCACAGGACATTTGATGGGGATTAAAATTAGATTTTTTGTAGATTGTGATAGAAGTTTTTGAAATGTTTGGTTGAAAAGTTGTGGAACCCGTAAAAGATATGATTAATATTGATTGTTTGACTTTGACTTGGATTAAACCAAATAGTAATCAATGTAAGTGCAGTGGACTTGTTAAAAATGTTGGTGAGATGGATGCAATTCATGGGACTAAAGAGGTTGGGCCACCTCTAAATGATGTGCCCAAGGGGAAATATCTAGCTCAAAATATTTGCGAGAATAAAATGGGTTTTTTTAGCCTCCCCGTTAATAAATTTATAATTTGTCAAACTTTATTTTCGATAACTAATTTTGATAGATTCACACGTATCTATCACTCGTTTCTATTTATTTATAAATTAAATTGTTTACAATTTCCTTCCAACACAAGGCTAATTAAGTGGAGAAATGTACAAGTGAAACAAGACATACATCTTTCCAGTTTCTAAGTCGGGTTTGATTTGTGTTATTCAAAATTACTACAACATTGATCATGTGATGTGTCCGTGTTGTTATATACATGTTGTGAATTTTATATTTCATATAAGGTTCTATATGAAAGCATGAATTTGGTAATGTGCAGATTTAAGAATTCGGTATCGTCTAAAAATAAGTGTAGATTTAAAATTTATAACATTTTTTTTGTTTTATCTAAAGATATAAAATAAAACTAGGAGCTCAACAGACCTATGTTATTTCGAAATGTTTGATTCTACAACACGGAAATATATTACATGGATTGCATTTTTGGATATGTTCTTAGATTCAGAACGAATTCAGTTGTTACATAGGCTCGCTTAAACTCTTAAAACTTGAAGTTTAACCACACTTTACGTTTTTTTAGAACAATACTGAAAACATAACATATTAATATTGGTAAAAAAAAAAAAAAATTAATCAAATATTGACATCCACCATAAACTTTCATGACTAGAAAGTCTCTCCAGTCCTTTGTAAATAACAAACATTGTGTAGAATTTTTCTTAGATTTGAACCCATAGCTAGGATTAACCTCTTTTGTTGTAATAGAGAGAAACGGCAAAATTCACAAATCTGAAAACACATGGTAATTCTCTTAGGTATATATAGTGCAATTTTTTAACGACACAATTGAGTGTGAACCACTATAAATTGTGTGTTTTCTTGCTTTGATTTTTTTATTTCGTGTTAATACCGTTCTCATTATAGAATTATCTATTGCCCATAACAAATGAGGTTATGTTTATATTGAGAAATACAAGTTACAACTGTCAAGACCAATAATTCAACAATAACCCCAGGCATTAAGGAATTGACCTTCGATAAAGTCTCATAGTCGATTACTCAAAGTGATCGATTCTTTGACCTTTCACTATTTTATTCTCTCAAGATTAGACAAGATGATTAAAAAAAAAATGACAGTATCTCTATCTCCTATCCAAAATCTCCCATTTTATATAACACCCTAATCTCCTTGGGATAGAAATGAAGAAACAATAACAAAGATGATTCAAGGGTTTGAAGAGTCATAAATAATTAGTGTCTAACTCATCATTCAAGGGCCAAATTATATTATGTATATGTTTGTTTCCCATTTTCTCTCCATCTTTAGAAAAAATACTACGGGCCCCACTTTGCCACAATCGTTTACTTCCATCTCATATTATTCTTGAAGTTGGTGCTCCAATAGTCACAAAATTCATTTTCTACCGCTAAAAAAATGAGCAGCAAACAGACGCTATATGACATTTGTTAATACGCTTTCAGACAAAAATTTTCATTATTCCTTCTTGTCCCATGTCCCCACTACTCATCTTGGCTTCCCCGTTTACATAAGAATCATCCTCGAATATTTGGACAGGAACCCAACAAAATTCCACCTCCACGCATAGTAATTTGTAACTTGTCCGGTTCAACTCACTTGGCAGCAATAATTTTCACATCTTTCTTAGGCTAGAAGGAAGCTTGTTGAGCATAGCGAATGCTGCAATCTTGCTACCTCCTCAAGTTTCAAGGATTTTTCCCGCAGATTCCTCAACACAGGTCGGATACATCATACTCTCTCGAAAACTTAAATTGTTAAAGAGGAAACACGTCTATTTATCTGACTTGAGTATTTAAGTAATATTTCTGGTGATTGAAACAACTTTCAACACATCCAATAATTGAAGTAGATACAGCAATTGAACAAGATGGCCCTTAAACTTAAACTCACAGTTTCAGCTGGCTACTGGTCTTTATCGTGTCACATAGCTGCTGATCATAGATATATATAAATTATTAGACGATCAAACTCTTCCTGAAAACAAAAGCTGTGCTTACTATAATAAGATCGGAAAAGTTCCCTTCTTCTCCGATATCATGTTGAATTGGGTCGTCTAAAAATTAAAGCTTAAGCCCCTATTTGGTACACATTAAAATTTTCATTGACATTTTTCTACTCATTTTCAATCACATCAATGATTTTTCCTTCTTTTTCAATCACATATTCTTTATCAATCTACTATTCAAGAATACATTCTTCCAAAATAATGTGGCTCAAACACATCCTAAACCTTGTATTCGGCTCATTGTCATGATTTACAAACGATGCATGAAAAGAGTACCATGATTTCCGATCGATGCATTCAAAATATAATAAGCATGTTATTACACTAATTTATACGTGACTGAGTCGTGATATATCATTTAAAACAAATTGAAATATTAAATGACTTTAGGGTTTACTATTCATCATTGTTCAACTTCTTCAAAGACAAAGAAGAAAGGTAAAAATATATCAAAAAAGAGATGAAAAGTAATTTAAAAGGAAAGATAAACTGTCAATTGTTTCTTATTGTACAAGGACTCTTGGATTTGAACTTTGTAAAAAGTAAAATTCCATGTCTTGCATCTTTGTTTAAAATGTCTTGTGTTCTTTAGTTTTCATATCAGATTCCAAAGTATTTCACTTATAAGTAAATAAGTAAATACATATTCAGAGTAGCTAGACCTCATTCTCTTCTTGTGCTTAATCAGTTATAAGAGCGGATCCAATACCAATTAGATGTCTTTCTTAGGATAGAACGGTCACTAACATTCCTTTTGCAAAATTTATAGATGGTTTATAAAGACGAATAGTAGCGTGTTCCATGACATGTGTGAGTAGTATTTATGAATGTGAAGTTGAAACTAATTATGACTTAGACTGAATTTATAAATCGTTATAAATTTGTCTAAGACTGGGTCTTATCCATTCGTAGATGAGTTTCGGTAGCAGCTAGGTCTAGAGTGGTTATTCATTCGGGTCCTCTTGAAGACGGACACCTCATGTATAATATAGTAATATACTGATATGCAGGTGAAGTACGTGTTTCGACGTGCACCCAGAACCAAATACGGAGAAGTTCAGCAAGTCTGTTTCCAAGGAACACTAAAAGTCTAAACGATAATCATTCAGTTTCAGATCCAATAAAATAATGATGGGTAATGGGTATAAAACACACCATTCTTCAGCTTTCTCTTGAGCAGAGTTTTCAGATTTCTCCCGTTTCTGTCTCAAACTCTTTTCTTGATCTTCTCTTGGTTCCGCAGTTCATTGGTATTCTTGTTTTATATCATCAAACTCTTTGTACTATCTAGCAATGGATTCTTCAAGCACAAATCTTGTGAATAAGTACAGATTTGATCATAGTTTCAATGATGTACACCAACTTCTGATGGGATCACCATCAAATCCTGTTGATGTTACTCCATGTGATGAAGATATGACGGTTGCATGTGACTATTTCAATGGAGTTTATGACTACATTAAGCAGATGCTTATGGAAGAAGACGACTTGGAGCATAAGGCTTGCATGTTTCAGGACTGCTCAGCTCTCCAGGCCGCTGAGAAATACTTCTATGATGCTCTCAGCGAGAAAGACTCGCCCCCTCATGATGGCTACAGTAGGACTCCAGAACATACTTCTGCTTCCGTCCTTACTCAATGGTCCCTCATCGACCCCCACATCTGTCAACCAGGTTTACAAATAGGTGTTCCTTCAAGATTTACCTATGATTTTAACGCCCTTTTTGACACACCTTCGAGTCTGGTTCTTAAATCTACTGCTATCAGTGAAAGCCAAGAAATTTACCAGGCCAGAGGAATTGCCAAGGATGTAACCAACTTACTCCAAAATAATTTTGTCAATCATAACCTGCAAGCATTGGCCTTTACTGATGGAGGAAGTTGTCGTCGGGAAGATTCACGAAATAAGGACTCCGAGAGGATGAAAAATCATTCTCGAGAGAGTGAGGATTGTGTACAAGGACGTAATAGTAAGATGTTAGCAAATTATGTCGAAGAATCTGAGCACTTGGAGAAGTATGATAAGGCATTACTTTGTCCTAACATGAACCCTGGTTTCTATGGTTCTGACAATAATGAATCGTCAGAAAACACGTTGAGTTACAGAAAAACGACAGAGGCGAAACGAGGAAGGCCGCGGGGTAGTAAAAATCAAGGCAACATAAAGGAAGTGATTGATTTGAGGAGTCTACTAAATCGAAGTGCTCAAGCAGTGGCAAACTATAATACCATGACGGGCCACGAACTTCTAAGGCAAATTAGGCAATACTCTTCTCCCTGTGGCGATGCAACCGAAAGATTGGCACATTACTTTGCCGATGCCCTTGAGGCACGACTTACAGGCACTGGACCATCACGGTACATGGATTTTTCGACTAGGAAAATCCCGGCTGCAGATCTACTGAAAGCATATCAGACATATGTCGCAGCATGCCCATTCAAAAGGATGTCCAATATTTTTGCTAACAAGTCAATAGCACGAGAAATAAACGAAGCAACAAGAATTCACGTAATTGATTTTGGTATTCTGTATGGTTTTCAATGGCCTTGCATAATCCAGGGCATTTCTTTGAAACCAGGGGGAGCTCCAGTACTTCGTATTACAGGAATAGATTTTCCTCAGTCGGGTTTCAGGCCAGCAGAACGAGTTGAGCAGACAGGACGTCGTCTACAGAAATACTGTGAGAGATTTAATGTTCCTTTTGAGTACAATGCCATAGTAAAGAAATGGGATACGATTAGCCTAGAGGATCTCAAGATTGACAGAAATGAAATGCTGGTGGTTAATTGTCTGTACAGGCTAAGACATGTGCCTGATGAATCCGTATGTGTAAACAGTCCACGGGACGCAGTTTTGAACTTGATCAAGAAGATAAATCCTGATCTTTTCGTCCATGGAATTGTAAATGGAACTTACAGTGCTCCATTCTTTTCAACACGATTCAAAGCAGGACTATACAATTACTCTTCTTTTTTCGATATGCTTGAGGCAACAATTCCCCGGGAAGATCAAGAAAGGTTGCTATATGAAAGAGAGGTGTTTGGACGAGATATTATGAATGTAATAGCATGTGAAGGTTTCGAAAGGGTTGACAGACCAGAAACTTACAAGCAATGGCAAACTCGGAATCAGAAAGCCGGATTCCGGCCGCTGCCATTGAACCAGGATATCATGAAAGAAATCAAGGCTAAAGTACGGAAAGGTTACCACAAGGATTTTCTGGTGGATGAAGATAGCCAGTGGATGCTGCAAGGATGGAAAGGTAGAGTTCTTTATGCTCTTTCTTGTTGGAGGCCTCGTGAGATTGAATAAAAAGACAGTTTCTATAGGTGCTAAGAATTGGCCACTGATGATTATCCTATGTTGTTTCAAATGTTTCCTAGTTGAGCTATGGTAATTTCCCCTTAGTTTAATCCTATTTTTATGATTTGCAAAAATAAAATAAATTGAACCACGTGGCGAAGTAGGTATTAAAATTTGGAGTTTCATCTTAAAAGGTCAACCTTATTAAAAGAAGTAATCTAAACCCTTATAAATTGGTCTATATTTCCATCTTTATTCGATGTGGGATTTTTGTCCCTGAACATGCCCCGTAAGATGGTGGCTCGTTTGAACAGACCAATCTTGAAATCCACGTGCTCAATTTTTTGAGTCTTAATCGGATCGAATCGCTCGTTCGAGGTTAACGGGCTTTGATACCATGTTAAGATTTGGAGTTCCATTTTAAAAGATCAACCTTATTAAGAGAAGTAATCTGAACCCTTATAAATTGATCTATATTTTTATCTTTATTCGATGTGGGATTCTTATCCATTAATAGTAGGGACTCAAAAAAGCTGGTGTATAGCATCAATGAAAGTCAAATTAAGGTCAAATGTTTGAGTCAGAGAAGGCGAATAATAATGTGAAGGCAAAGAAGGACATAAAGGCCAACCAAAACTAAACCAACTATATTCCATGTAAGCATACAACTGAACTAAACCAAAACTGTGTCAAATTCATGTCTTAAGGTAAAAGATTCACATATCTGCTGCCAAGTTCAGCCACAAGATACTTGTCCACTTTACAGTCAAATATGCAATCATTAGGCCCCTCAAACAGCATTTGCCAGTCTTCGATGAATGCATTTTTATAAGAAAAGCCAATTGGACCTGAGGTCAAGTATAGCTTAAGCTATTCTTCCAAATTACGCTTTTTTAGTTAAGATTTGAAATCAAAGAATTATTGGGAAGCAGAGGCCGAAAAAGAGCACAGAGAACATCATTCTCACTTAATTTGATAAAAAGGAAAAACCACACGATGAAATGATGATTGTGCAGAAAATATAGGAGTAATAAACAGTTGGCCAGTAGAGTTGTTTAATGATTATGATGCTGCTAATCTATGATTGAATCCAAGTGTTCTATTGTGTCGATTTCTACATGATCGAAAAATCAACCAAGAAAAAGAAAATGCGCCTGACAGGAAAAATCAAAGAGCTGAGAACATTGGAAAAGATAAACATGGGTCAAGTTTCTAATGTAACAGAGTTAACTTTGATCAAGCAATAGTGGAACAGGCTCAGTTACGTTCAATTAAATAGATTGCCCAGGTTAAATATCGTTATGTAGACAAATGCTGAAATGCAATTATACCAATAAGTAACACGCGTGCATGTAAATATATCCTATCAAGATGGCATCACAAAAATTCCGAAGGTGAAGTGTGAATCAGTAAAACAATTAAGCAAATTGATACAAAGTGACAAATACTAATACAACATTAGTGGACATAAGGTATACGAAGGATTGCCATTAGTTTAGAAAATAGAAGCATTTAGAGACAAATAAATGATGTAAAGAATCATCTATAGCGCTCCTTTCTATTTGTTTTGATACTTAGGAGGTCGAAGTACACTCCAGTCCAGCTTTCCATGCTTGGTTTTCTGTTGAGAATTATGACTGCCATTTGAAGATGATTGTTGATTGGCTAGAAAAAATTTCTGCGACTTATTTGGATATGTTGTGCCAGAGACAACATTGCCTTGCTTCCTTTTAAGATCTCCATTTTCATCATATCTCAAACTATCTGGTTCAGAAATGTCTAACCCGCCTTGTACATTCCCATTTTCTCTGTAAACAAGGGTGGGGGGGTGAATGATAGGTCAAGGAAACCATCAATTCTTGGGCCATACTTCTTGCACAAGTCGCGCTCAATGTATAATCAAGCAAAGATGCATTCTAATTTCTATTCATGGATAATACATGACAAAAGGGCTTTCGAGTAGATCTAGACAATACAAAACAAACTAAAAGGGTCCCATGCAGTTTGAATAGAAGCAATGGGCTTTAATTTCAACTCAAGTCCAAAGTACAGTAAGATTCGAAAAGAACACTCAATTATCTCATGGTTAATTTCATTGTTCTCCCAAAGTTGCGACCTCCTGACTGTCAATTTTGAGTGATAATAAAAAACAGCTCTATTATTAATTGCAGATGCTTATGGGAAGGACATGAAGTTCGATTGGTGTTCATTTTCCTATAACCATTACAATGTGAAAAAATAAGATAAAAGGAAAGCAGGTTGAAGCAAATAACTAAAAATTGGCATGCTAAGCAATAGAAGGTGGCACCTTCTCTCATGTGACACATGTCTAGTTTGGAGGAAGATCCTAAAAATCAGGTCAGATTAAGTATTATCCTTTGCAAATAAGTCAATAGCAAATTAAATTTTGTACTATTGACGCAAAACAGAAAAGATAAAGAAAAAAACAAAAAGAGAACAAGAATTGGGAGAGGAATCTTAGAGTAAATCAATTTCACTTAATATCACCAATAATTGTCTATATTTTGAAATCCAAAAATTGTTCGATTATAAATAGTAACTACTATTACAAGAAAATAAATCATAACATACTTCTACATTTACGTGTAGACAAAGGGTGTGTTTTTGACAATTCTCCATTGGAAGCTTCATCAATTGTTTACATACAGTGGAACTAGGGACTAACGGTGTAAACCTGTAGAAAATGAGCTTACTTAAAAGCTTGCTAAAATAAGCCCTTGTTTGAGCCCCAAAACTCATTTTTTCCCAAACTCATTTTCAACCACACATTCTTCAAAATAACTATTACAAAAGCTATTTTTTCAAAAAATGAGGCTCAAACAAACCCTAAGTAATAATAAGCATCAATAGAAAAGTATCAAGTAAATACCTCGTGAAACAGAAACTGTCACAAGTTCATGTAATCCATCTTAAATCTTAGATTCTTAAGTGAGGGTAAAAAAGCAATTTTGGCAAAATTTGTCCACCAAAAAACAAAGTTTAAGACATGATAAGCTCTTATATTAATATTCAATATCTAAATATCGCGTCAATAATGATCAAAAAGTAAGGGAATGAAACCTGGTAGATATTGTTTCACTTTGTTGGCCAGAATTCGTAGTAGAGGCTTCTGGTTGATGACCTTCATTGAGTTTCTACCAAAACAAACTTATGGTGTAAGATGGCCAAAAATCAAATTATAAGAGTAATTAAATATTATGCTATCTCTTATACTCACATCAATAGAAGGGTTAAAACATAGAAATGACATCCGACCTCTTGTTGCCACAGGATGGGGATCCCCTTCCACAATAACAACACTGCATTTGAACATAAAGTGGAAAAATAAAATAAAATAGATTACTCTGGTCCTATAAAGAAAAGAACGTGGTTATAAAATGAGAATAGTAATCTTTATATTTCAATATAGCACTTGATTATCTACTGAAAGCTGATTTCTGAGTATGATAATGAAGGCTAGGCAGATAGAAAGTGGAAGTGCAGGTGAAACTTCGCTCATTCCTCACAAAGTGGAGGCTTAAGACTAGGCAAAGGACTAAAAAGAATAAATAGCCTAAACCATAATTAAGGAAACAATGGTAACTACTAAACACAAACAAAAATAATATTCCTTGTCTTCCGCTAAATCTCTCTCCTCCTTTCCCTTCTATCTCCTCTTTCTTGTATTGAACAAGGTATAACATAAGAAAAATAATTTTCTCCCTCTTCCATTAATTCTCTTTATCCTTTCCTTTCCTTTCCCTTCCCTTCCCTTCCCCTTCCCCTCCCTCCCCACTCTCGTCTCTTGTAACAAAACAACGTACCTCAAAACTTATATACTTTCTGGCTTAGAAAAAACTCATATACTTACCCTAACGTAAATGTTCCACTCCTCCGTTCCTAGGAACAATCATGGGCTACTATCCGTTTAAACAAAAATGTTATCTTCTATAAATCACATTTTCAAGTTTCAAAACGGAAGCAAAAATATGACAAGGCATCCCCGTCATCTATCACGTCAGATCACAACAGCCACAGATCAAATTTGTAGAAGTCAAATCTAGATTGTAACTGCGGATGCCCATAGCTGTTACAATTTGACACCAAACTGAAACAAGCGTGTAGATCCATTATGATCAAATTTCCACAAAGAACGTCACTTCTCCTCGCTTCAATGAGACCGAGTGTATTAAACTATAATATAAACAATAGGATTAGAATTTCTGTTTTGATTCAGGACACTGACAGAAACGTGATTTAGACGTTTGCATCGTGGAGGCTTTTTGTCTAATTAATCTCTTTTGTACTCATAGAAAGAAAGAGTTTCAAGCAACCATTAGCCAATGTTTTCAAGTAAAGTATCGACCAAACATATGAAATACTAACTACACGTGTCTAGATCAGTGTTCTAAAAAGCGTAAAACGTGATTAGGCGTGGAGGCCAAGTTTCAAGCTTTAGGAGCCTATGCGAGCCTAGGCGAAGCTTAAGCGTAAAAAAACATTTTTTTATTTTTAATTTTTAATCATTGTAAAAAAATTCAACAATTCAAATAACACATACCAAACATCTAAAATTATAAAATACTACATTTACTTAATAATTCCTTCATAAAGATAAGTTTCAAAATCATAATTACATAACGTAGATAACTTGTAGCTTAAATCTTATCTAATCTAACTCTTTATCGAACTCTAATTTAATGTCTTCTTCTTCATCTATAAACAAAAAAAAAAAAAAAAAAGAAACAGAAAGAAAGGTACATTTAATGGAGCATAGCATATTTAAGTAATTATTCATTGGCCAAAAGAAATAAGTCGTGTACAGCGCGCCTAAGCACGCCTTGGCGGGAAAAATTGGGCCTCCAAGGGGAAAGCGCCTAGGCGCGCTTAGTCGCGCATTAAGCGGTCAATGTTGTCTGTTGACCGTTTAATTACCGCTTAGCCTCAAAGCGAGGCGTTTTCATTCCGCTTCGCGCTTAGGCACGCTTTTTAGAAGAGAGGTCTAGATGCACCCAGATAATATAAGGTTACAAAACATAGTTAAAGGTGATCAAATTGTATATGAATGAGAGTTTTCTTTAAATTGCAAGTAGACCACATTGAAGAAACATAAAAATTGCTTAACTTTCAATATGTAAGAAAGGGAAAAAAAATTGAAATATAAAAATAAAATACCATTTTTTAGGGATAACAGATGAAGAGAAATCTGCAGCAGGTGTGACCTCTTCTTCCTTCTCCTCTTTCTGCGCTGTCCTTTGCATAAACTGTAAAAAACATAAAGGAAAAAGAAAAGAAGTTGAAATCAAAAGTAACAATATTGAGCTCATAGCGTCACGAAAGAATAAAGCAAATCAAAAAATACCCAGATTCATTAAATGAAAACCTAGTTCAATCGAATAATATTTCACATTTAACATACTGATATTTAAATACCTTCAAGTTCTTTAAAGTGCTGGATAGCTCTCTCTTGGTCATTGTTAATTCTGAAAGCGAATTTCAGTACTAACAAATAAGTTCTCTCTTTTTGTTCGTTTTACGTCTGTGTGTGTGAGTTAAGAAGAAAGTGAGTGCGCGCAGCACTGTATACGACCGAAAGAAGAGACGGCGAGCTCGACGAGGGTTGCGGAATCCAAAATTGATTTTAGGACCGTTTGCAGCCAAAACAAAAAATTACATGTAGGGTCCATAATCTATTTAAAATAGATTTAATAGGTCATCAACTTTCAATTTGTAATACACAATTCTCTGACTTATAAAGAGTAAATTTTTAGTACACTGTTTTCGTCAACTTAACTGTTAAAAATTCCACCATTTGGTCGCCATCCCTTTCTCGACAATCATCCTAGCCAACCCCGTTTTCACAATTTTACCAACTGCCACAGGAATCCAGTAATATCTCAAAAACTATTCCATTTTGATCCAAGAATAGTGACATGTATTAAATATGTTTTGTCCAAGTTAAAGAACTTACGTCGAAGAATCCTAACGAATGATGACTCGGATGAAATTCAACAATTTTGAACCACGAAACATTGAGTTTCCATTTTTTAACTAACCAAAAATTAAAATTATTTAACATTCGTCAGCAACTGCTAAACCTAATTCAAAATCAGTAGCGTTTGAAGGATTGCATTTGATAGGTGGTTTGGACATGGAGTCCCAGTTCTCAAGGGAAGGTATAGCCTATATGCTAGTCAAAGGCCATCACCTCTGTTCTTCAAAATTCACATGGAAACCTGAAGCTAATAACTCCGAATGACCTTAGCGATAGGGACACTGTTCACACCATGGGTATTAGGTAGCCAAGAAGGGTCTATTTAGATTCCGTTTGTTTTACTTGAAACAAAATTTTTTAATTCTTATATTCATTTTTCAATTCCGTAGTAAAATATTTTGCACGAAAATCGAAATCTTGCCATAATTTTTTTTTAGAAAAATGTTAGATGTACATCAAAAAGTGTACATTAAGGTCTATATTCCCTCACATGGAGGGGCCTACTCGAATATTTTATTCCAGTGGGCCCCCTACCCATGTGAGGGGGGTGTACACCGTGATGTACACCCCCGATGTACCGCTAGCATAACTCTTTTTTTTAGGTCGCAAGTCTCAACCTGGCACGAATACTGACACCATCTGAATCAAGCTAATGTTAGCAATTGAAAATGAAAACAATTGACAAATTAAAATTGAGATTATTATTTGAATAAATACATTGTATATGTAAAGGAAGGACAAAAATTAACAACAAAATGCACATAATTTTGGTTGACATTCTAGTTGGTAAAAATTGTACACTTAATAATTCAACTTGTAAATGTTTCATATATAATTTCAATCTTAAAAGTAACTAAGTATCTTTGGCACTATTACATTCCTTGGATTTCGAATTCTTCAAGTAGTGGCACGGGCCCAAGGTGAGGGAACGATCCCTACATCCAACCCTGGTGCTACTTGATTGTAAAAATGATACAATTTTCACGTAGTTATATCTTTAAATAGAAATATAATCAACATTGTTTTAAAAAAAGTAAAGTGTGGCTAGGCAAATATGTTAAGTTTCAAGTTATATATAACTAGATGACATCATGACAAGGTCAAAGTTCGCACTTAAACACGTTTACCTAAAAACGCAGACACACTTTGGTATTATAGAATTGTTCCCTTATCGTCTCAGAAATGCATACCCTTGAATAAAATGTGATGCATTTCTTAATATTATAAAAGTAAGCACATGATTACCTTAAATCACTCCATCCAATATACAATAATAATATAGCCCAATAACCTATTTCTGCCGTCGCCTTCACGAGACCTTTATTTCAGCCCCCTTCCCTCATTTTCATGCAACGATTCTATGACTTTATGCTCCTTGGACCGGTAAAAGGATTATTTCCTGTTGACCTTCTCATCGATCACACACACACTCACGTGTCTTTGATCGATCACAGGTAACAAAAACACGTAATTCACAAGCAAACAATGAATTTATATTCACGTAAACGCAGTCCCATAATCAAACGAGAATAGATTCTACTTCTACTCCAAATCTTGTTCATTTAGAATTGTACCTGGTACCACTGTTTTGTTTACTTGTAGACTGCCACGGTCCATTTAGCCAATGCGTCGAACATGTTGAGTGCATCATCTCCAGAGAACGGTGTAATCCACAGCATCCTCTCCTACGATACCAACATCATGCTAGCTGCGATTGTTTCTTTTCTACTTGTAGTTATATTTGTTTTGTTGTTACATATATACGCAAAATGGTTCTTAGCTCTAGCCCGTCAAAGGGGTGGGACGTCAGGGTCGGTTCCGCAAGTATTCGGGGCTCGGTTTCATCATTTTCACACATTAACAGTTGATACGAATTACGCTATTTCTCCATCCAAGGGTCTTGAATCTTCAACCATTTCTTTGATACCACTGTTCGTGTTCAAAGGAGAGGAACACAAACGTGGACTGGAATGCGTGATTTGTTTGAGTTTATTTGAAAATGAGGAAGTGGGCAGGAGACTACCAAAATGTGATCATGCATTCCATGTGGAATGCATTGATATGTGGCTCCATTCGCATACAACATGTCCCATTTGTCGAGCTCCTGTGGTATCTGACAATAAAAATTCTGCAGATTCAAGTTCATCACAAAACGAAGAGATTCTGAATCAGGGGTTATCAGAAAATGAATTGCGGGTCAGCAATGTGGATTCTGTATTGGAAATCATAGTGGCGGATCAGAATTCAGAAATCGAGAATGTATAGATAAATGATTCATCGCCATCGTCGTCCATCGGGAGCTCACTGAAGAGAATGTTTAGCAGGAACAGATCTGAGCGGAAGTTTGATTTACCTAGCAACGGCAATGAATCAAATATTTGAAGGTGCATTGGCTATATTGATATGGTCTGTACAATTGCTTCTATAGATGAACCCCACCCCCAACTCCTGAAAAAAAAGTCTTGTATTGTGTAGTAATTAATTTGTATGAAACTTTCAGCGAAAACCTATCTCTGATTTAAGAAGAGTGGTTATGTTTGCTTAATAAGTCGCGTAGATACGCAAAAAATCTCGACCCCGCCATTGACGACTCAAATTTTCACTCTCCATTGACGACTCTGGCTCTTTTTTCTTCAAACATTCGTGTTACATGTATATCCTAATTTACACCCTGACTTACCGAATTCACATTTTGATACAATCTCACGTCATTTTCAATCTCACACATTTAATATAACCATTATAACACTTCCATGGCATCAATCTGTACAAATGACTTAATCCTTCTTCGAAAATGGACTGAGTAGTTACTTACCTTGCCTACCTCTAATTCCAAGGGAAATCGTTAGGGAAAAATTTCCATAAAAATGGTGGGTTGTACCATATTCAAAATGAATTTCAACCAATTGATATCTTCCCACATTCGATTATTTGATCTCTCTATCTTCTATTTCTAGTAACAATTAAAAAAAATTCCTTCAGAAATTGCATAATATAAACACAGAAACAAAGAGATCTTGTAAATAAGTATTATTAACAAAATGCCAGTATTTTAGTATAAAAAAAGTGCTAAAATGATTCCTTATTCTGCCTGTCACCCCATTTACAATGGCCATCACTCCACACAGGAAACAGATCTCCATGAGAGCTACTAATATTACATGAACTCTAATTTACTTCCTTTTTACACAGCCTGCATAATCACAAGAAAAATATTCTTTTAATTCTTCTCCTGTTATACAGCCAGATTTGAACATTGAAATCTTTCAGACAAGGCAACTCTCGCTTTGTGATTTGAGCTGGCACTTGGTTTGCTGCTCGGACCAGTAAGCATGTGCAGTTAACACCCTGTCGAGAAGCTCCTGAGGTACCGGCTCACCCCTCCTTTGTTGAGGGGATATTCTTGCAGTGTGCACCAGTGTCTTCCACTTGTCCTTGAAAATTCCCAGCGTCACAAAACCAAGACGTCAATAAATGCATAGCATAGGGTTAAGAAAATATTGAATTGCTCTTAGTATCCAACACGAGCACGGAGAGCTACTAGAATAGTCAGGTTCATTATGTATTAAGCGAGGAGGTCCTTGGGGGGGGGGGGTAGGGACATTGTTCGATGCATAACATGATTGTTAATAGGAAAAATCGTTGATGACATTAAAATATTCATCCATACTTCAGCCCATCTTTAGAAGTTAGTCTTTTGGCAGTTAAAAGTAGTAACAAAAAAAGAAATTAAACCAAATTAAGCAAAATTGGAACGATGACACTAAGTGAGGCAAAAAATGGAAATGATAACATGAGTATAAAAAGCAATGGAAAGCCAAAGAAATACATGCAAGAAGAAAGCATCAGCTGCTAACCTTCAAATCCACATAAGTTCTATGTTCCGCATTATCAAAAGCTCTCAGCTTAACATCACGCCATCTGCAGAAGACCACCAACAGAGTGCAAAAAAAAAATAGACTGTGAACAAAATGAAAGAAAACAAAAATAGATCCTGCAGCACATAGAATAACGTACATTCAGTCTTTTCATGCATCTTTTAACAATTTATGCATTTTATAGCTACATCTCCGTTAGTATAGCTTGCTGAGCAAGAAACCACCACGTTTCCTATAATTCCATATTTAGGTTTCTAACGGATGTACCTTCCTGTTCCAAGCTTCTCAACGGCCTGAACCAATGCTTCCACTTCAGACACAGAAAATGGCCGACGCATTCGACGTTGTGCTGACTCAGATTGCTTAGATTTGCACGTGGGAAAAATAGCCAACGCCTCTCCAATTTCAGGAACAGCAGCCAGTGCTAGTGAACCTGTAGGGGTTTTCTCTAATGACATAACAGGAGTAGAAGGAGCTGAACCATTATCGCTTTCAGGGAAATTCCTGAGGTCACTTCCCACGGGATCTGGAAGAGCATCCAAAGTTCCCAGCTCAACAGCATCTTGATCCGCATTGGCAATAGGAGTGCCCCTGGTGGAGCATATGTAAAAGATTGTGAGACCGAGTAAACAAACTGTCACCAAACAGATATTATAGCACACCAAGAATACCTTGCCAGTGGTAGTGGAGAATCATGAGGAAGTTGGAAAGGATCTTCTGGACACGGTGTTGGGGAAACTTGAGTAGGGTTGGGCTCCAGCATAAAACCCAGAGCATCTGATTTGTAATCATGAGAAATTCCGGTCTGCAATAAAGTTCTGTTATCATCTCTAATCTTCTTACCCTGCAGAAGTATGCCAACACGTAGTCCATCACCGAGTATTGCAGACACAGCTTTCATAACAGTCCTCTGCATACAATTTAAAAGCAAGAAATTATATGCTGTTATCTGAAACTAGTTGAATACAAATCAAATTGATGTACCAAAAGTGGAGATCAAAACATGACCCTGGATAATAACCACTGAGAATTTAAAATTTTGAAAAATGGAAGGACAATGCAATTTCAAGATTGAAGGCAAGAGAACCAAAAATATATTTCATACCAAAATAATGATGATGACTACAAGAGCATTATCAGAAAGTCAAGATTCGTTGTTCATATACCTTAAGAGACCCAACAGTTGCCGTTTCTGGAATCTCAATAAAAAGCTCAGGAACCCTAAAAGACTTGATCTTAAGCTTCACTGAGTGAAAGAAAATATCACCATATGAGAATCTCTTTTAATGTCAGACAGGTCTAATCATAAGAGTAAAAATGAATTACTCTATAAAAGGTTCACATACCATGGGAATTCCTGGACTGGAAGGGTGAACATTCACCTGCTGCAGAAGTGGGAGTTGCACTCACTACATTCAGCATAATAATAATTGAATTTGTGTCAATTAACTCCAAGAAAAATTATAAAAGATGTATAATGTGTGTATGCACGCTCGTGAGTAGTGTGCATGCAAGAGTGTAGATGAACCTTCAGGCAATGCAGGTCCAGAGAGCAGGGCAGCTCCTTTGGCGTCATTCTCAGGCAAGCTACATATTCCATTGCTGCTAACCAGTAAGTCAGAATTAGGCACTGAGCTACAGTAAAAAAGCTTTCTTTTCTTGAAAGGGTAATCCCTCTGAGATATTTGGCGTTTATGTCTGTTCGGGAAACTGAATCTTTTTTTATCTGAAGACATTGTTATAACATCAAATTAAATACGGCATCCAGACTGCTTGAACATATTTGAGTCACTTTTAAATTAAAGCAATTCACAAAATCTTACTAGCATTATAACCTTCCTCCAGATTTGGAATCGCTTTCCAATGCTTAGAAGCCAGCGACTTCCTATTTCTACAATCTCCACTGTGTGGCAGAGGCCTAGTGGCCTTGTTTGCATTTCTAGGCTGAGTGCGCCTACAAGAGTTTTCGTCATCATCTCTAGTAACTATCTTCACACCCTCTGAATTAAAGGGGAAAGAACCACAAGACATGTGGCACCTGCGAGAGGGAACTTTTACACTATTAGGTGATCTAACTAATGCAGACTTCTTTCTTTCCCAGGTCACTGGACAACCCGGACTGCGCATGTTATCCCCACTACTTAATGACAGATTCCTATAAACTTTGGATTCCATTTTTATCTGTTTTACACTTTCACCCTCTAATCTGCAACTAGCGGATACTCCGCAACCAGATGACTGAACATCTAGTTTCTGAGTGATAATCCCGAGTTCAAGCTTGCATTCATCATCAGCCAACTTTCGCAAGCACTCGGGAGTTATTACAGATGCAGGCAATGAGCGAGCTTCATTTAGAAGAGATGTTAGTTCATTTGAACAAAAATTTGAAACAGGAGCTTTTGAGACCTTCTCTGTAAAGAGAGAACTCTGATCACAGGCGTCTAGATCACAAGATTTCACTATCAAAGGTTTACATTTGGCCTCTTCTCCTTGTGTAATTGAACCTTCCACAACTGCCTGCTGCTCTTTACCAGAATACGTATCTTCGGTTTTTGGGGAAATTCCCCCCTCCATAAGTAACTTGTCAGCTACAGAAGCCAATAAGTCAAACGAACCCAATTGGTGGTCATCAGTTTTGCTTCGAAATATGCATCTCCTCTAAGACACAGTCATAATTTAACACAAAAAACGAGTAAGTTTTTAGGAACCACAAGCCATAAAAGGAAAAAATTAGCGGTCCAGGAAGGTCTGTCTTGTTACCCTGGAAGATCTGGCAGCTCGGGGTACGGGAGGCACCTCATAGCCACTAAATCCATAGTCTAGCCTCTTCTGCAACACCATATCTCAATAACCATACCATAAAAAATTCATAAAAGCAAAATGCCAGCACTCATTTACACTTCATAGTGTAAAATCCAACATCGAAGCGCATCCACTAGTCACTAATGCAAGGAAAGCCCAAGTGCAAGATACCCTGCCAACATTAGCAGTGAAAACTATTAAATCAACATAAAAAGTTTGGGTAAATCAAATTAATTCACAAGGCAAATTGGTGAAAACAAAATAGTCCGACATCTGCCTGATGGTTGAGACTATATGGATGCATATATGATAAGCCAGTTAGTTATATTCTTTGATCGCACTAACTGGACAATATAGTAACACTAAAACTTCCATACCGAACACAATAAATTCAATTATGGTGCATGGTAATCATGAAAAGCTACTAATTTGATACAGTTGTTAGCCATAACAGAATTTGGTTTAAATATAAAAGCATCTTACGTCATAAACCCACATATCCCACCCAAACAAACCTAAAAAAGGAAATTGGAAAGAAAACCACTGAAGGAATGAAAAAATTACTTCTACAGTGGACGGGTAAAAAAAAGGTAGTATTATTCGTTGCAATCGAATTAAAACCAATCTTAAATAGTTAACTCAACCTTAAGACCTATTGCAAACGCAATCACTTTAAACTTCCCATAAAATCACTCAATTAAAAAACTATTGAGGGAACCAAGATCCCGCGCACAAGTGATCTAAAGAACTAAAAGCATTAGATCAGATTAGCATAATCAGAATAAAGCAGATACACATCCTGCAATTAAAATCTAAAATGATGAGTAGAGAAAAAGCAATGTTATGCATGAAATGCATTCATGAATGGATGTAATAGAATTCACATATATAACACATGAATATAGCCATAAACCATAGAAGATGAAATTTTGAGGCCACCTTATTGATTTGGCATATTAAGTGGGTGTTTGGTGAGGATTAAAATTAATTTTTTAGCAGATTGTGATAGACGTTTTTGAAATGTGTGGTTGAAAAGCTGTGGACCCATGAAAGATGTGGTTAATATCGATTATTCGACTTTGATTTATATTAAAATTTGATTTTAATCCGAAACAAACAAGGCTTTAACAATTCCAAATCCATCACCATTTTCCCAAAAATTATCTACGCCAAACAAAGAATAGAGAAGGAAAGAACATAATAAGAGTTAAGACCCTAACCAAAACATTCCCCAAAAGCATCTGCCATGCTAAAAACCCGATCATTTCATGCATCACTGAACTTTAAAACATATACGTATGAAATTACATACATAAATAATGATCCAAAAGAAGCTACACTAATCAATGACCGAACCATCTTGAACAACTCAAACGGTTCAAAATAAAATAGAAACAAAGCAAAATGAACTGATCTAGATGTTTTATAATTTCTGAAATAAATAATTCAACGCCCATATTTTTTTTTTTTCAGAAAAATTAGTTTGAAAACAGGCATGGAAAAATTCCACGGATCGAGAGCAAAGTTCTATTTTTTTCCCCCAGAAATAGGGCATCTAATTGTAAATCAAAACAAGTCATATAACGCATAAAATAGAGAAATGCCTTGTTTCATGCCGAATTCTGACAAAAATCTCAAACTGACACCAAAACAAACTCCCAGAAATTATAAAATTTCGTTCAGTTTCCCAAAATTTCTTAGCACCGAAGGGAGTTTTTGAAGAAAACACTCATTTTACCATATTAAAGAACAAAGTGACAGAATAATAAGGATATGTCACCTTTAAAACTGCAATTTTCTGTCAACGCCACAAGAATTTTCCAGCAAAATTCCACATTATTTTTCCTAGAAAACAAATCTCTGTGGAATTTGCGTAGAAGAGGAGCAGTATAATGCAAGATCGGAGAATTTTTTTCAAACAGCAAATCTAAAAGTAATCCGAATTTTCCATTTCCAACATAACAAATTCTCTCTCCCTACCAAAAATCCACGTAATTTTTTTTTTCCCCACACAATAAATTGCCAAAACCCCCTGAAAACCACCCCCACCATTGCTTAAACCCCAATTCTTTATACAAACCACCCCTTCTACCGGACCCATCAGTAACGGGCCGTGAAGCGACCGGCTATTGCAAGTTGATGTAAAGAACTGCCTAAAGACTTGCTCTGGCGTGGGGCCATATATGTACATGATGTGCCACGTGGAGGAAGATCAGAATCCTCCGGTCAAGCCTGGTTTGTACCGTCGAGAAAAACATCGGGTCAACTTTTAAATTTTTATCTAATGTTGTTAATTTTTTTTGTTTTAAATTTCATTATAATTTGTCCATGAAAACCCGAATCCTATGCATAAATGTCCCAACAAATGGGCAATAATAGCATGTTTGGTGGAGCTAAAAAGCTGATTAAAATTGAAAATATGATTGTTATTGAGTTCCACTCGTCTAATAAAAGTCAACAATAACGACTAATTTTTCAATTTTAATCCGATTTTAATCTCTACCAAACACACTCTAAATTTCAGTATGTCTTGGCCTAAACTAACCAAAAACCCGTGGATATACGTTTGTTATAGCTACAAGTTAACTTGTATAGAAAATTTTCCATTTTCCCAAAATAATATACATCCGCCTACTCATAGATATTGACACAGTTACATTAAAATGGGACAAGTTTTCCCATCCAGTTAGTTAAACGGAACGAGGATGAAAAATATGATAATTACTTTGAATTCTATGAACGGGATGATAAATACGAATATTTTAAATTCTTTCCCGACTCCATCACACCTCAGTGTCATCCCTAATAATTTCGAGTTTAAGCCATGCACTTGGTAGAAATTAAAATCTAGATTTTAATATAAGTTAAAATCAACATTTAATTATAAGCACATATTCTCATGGAATCCACGATTTTTCATTAAAATTAATTAAAAAATCTTATTTTAATTTCCACCGAACATGGACTAAATGTATAGATCTTGAAATTGGTTCTTACACTATCAAGATGTCTGCATAGTATGAAACGGTATTAATGAAATTACTAAAAGTCATATCCATTGTCATTTTAGTTATGTTTAGTATTGATCGTCCACTACATGTTAAAAACGTAAAATTTGAATAAGTTTGGGCGTGAGGGAATAATAGGTACATATAACAATTGAAAAGACGAAACTGCCCTTTTGCTCTGGTCAATACCTCGATGTTGTGGACATGTCAACTTTCACAATTATTTTGTTTAGTTCTATAAAAGTTAGTTGCAACAAACATGTTTTGATTACTAGTAAAAGTGAAGGAATCAATTTAGATATCTAAGTTTAGACACTCAAGTTTTGAAAACCTATAACTTACCCGGAAAGGGAAAAAGAAAACAGAAAATGATATAATATATGAAAACAATTTTACAAAAATAGATTATACGGTACCCAATTTTAGGAAATTAATAGCGTGGTGGGTAAAACACCGTCCCAACAAAAAATTTCATACAAGTTCGTGCATCATATAAATAATCGTGTCTATACTTGAGGGATTATTTGTTACGCTTCGTCACTAATGCTCCAGTCAAAGTGCTACGTTGCAGTCCACGTGGAAATAAAGGTCAACAAAGACCCAATTGATCAAATGCAAAGAAATCAAACAAAGGCTGAAATTCATGTATCGAAGTGCTGCCTAAATGGCTGAAACTCTGAAGCCAAAGCTCTACGTGAAAAATTAAAGAAGTATCCGAATCTCTTCACACATAAGACCATCAATATGAAACTTCCTCCGATCGAAGCCCTCAGCTCATCCAAAGTCCTTGAAATTGAAGATGTCTCTTACAAAATTTGTAGACAATGTTTAAGAATGATTGATTTAATATTTGTAATGCAAAAAAATCAGGTGTGTCAACCTAATGCATAGAAACTGCTAACTCGTTGTCATATATTTAATATATGATAGACTTAGCCCCTGTTTGAGCCATATTAAAATTTTCATTTTCATTCTTCTAATCATTTTCAATCACACATAGGGGTGGGCAATAGGTCGGGTTTGACCCAAAATCGACCTTATCCGATATTCTCGGTTCTAGACTCTTTTCACAAATCGACCTGACCTGACTTTTATCCTAAATCGACCCGACCTGAATCGGTTCGGGTCAGGCCCTTTATTTTTTTACGAAATATTTAACTTCAAAGTTGAAACAGATATTTCAAAAGAAAGATCTCCATAACCAGTTGTCATGATCA
Organism: Fraxinus excelsior; assembly: GCA_019097785.1. Lineage (NCBI taxonomy): Eukaryota > Viridiplantae > Streptophyta > Magnoliopsida > Lamiales > Oleaceae > Fraxinus > Fraxinus excelsior. The sequence continues at coordinate 22,155,137 of CM032632.1, read as the reverse complement.
GAAATTTCGAAAGATACAGATAGAGGGGAATAAAGATGATACAAATCCAGAATATAAAGGATAGATATTTTTCTAGCCCAAACATCCCGTGCTATAGGATAAGTAAAAGCATATCTCATTCGTGTCTAAATATTACGACGGAGTAAACTTGCACAAAGCTTTCCATGGTAGGCACACGGAATCGAGCTCTGACCAATCCTTGTGAATCGAGGATACATGGTTCCTTCAGTCCATCTCATCTTGTACAGATGAACCACCTGATAAACAAAGCACATTCAGAAATCTTAGCAAAAGATAACAAATACATTATTCAAACAGAAATTAAGCAAGTCAGAATAACTAAGAAATAGCCCAAACAGGTTTGAAGGGGACACCATGGCCAGGTTGTAGGCAGCAATGAGAAAACAGGCTTGGATTGACAGTCCTGATGGCTTTGGAGAAGAGGAAAACTAGCTTCTCGAATGCGGCTGATGGCCGACACTATTTGTTGTTGTAATTTAGAAGAGGAGCAGCAAAATTATAGAGTTTCACTGGTTGGGTCGATTTTAGGTCAAAACCAACTCGACCCACAATTATTTTACCTAATTCGACCCAAATTTATCCATAAACCAACACGACCCAATTCGGGTCGGGTCGATTTTCGGGACGTGATTTTCAGACCCACCCCTAACCACACATTTTTCAATAAAATAATATTTTTCATTACATCAATAAATTTTCTTTCTTTTTCAACCACACATTCTCCATCAATCTACTATTTCAAAATACATTTTTCCAAAATAATGTAGCTCACACACCCCCTTAGTGATGTGAGGCTTCAATCAAGGAGATGATGTCACGCTATTTTGATCCAACGATCACCATGTCGACCAGAACTCTATAAATATGTGATCTTTGTAAATTGTAAATGATGGTCTCTTGAATCTTGATTCTAATATATAAGAATACACTCAAGAAAAACATTCTTAATATATCATCTTGTTTTTTCTACATTTGTTAGTTTGATCTTAAGTTATTGACACTTTGTTAGTGATTGGTTGTTAGTGCAATCATTTTAGCCACTGTCGTCTATGTTTGAACATTTTTATCTTGTGTTGTAAAGCATCTCTCTTGTTCATGCGTTCCCCTTCTTCGTCCGATTCTACGGTCAAAACGCATTCGAACCTGTTTGAGTTAGTGTAAGTGTGAGTGAGCCTGATATCTGTTGTCCGCATTGGCATTACGAAAAACGAGGTCAACATATAAAAATAATTATTTTTATGGTAGGAGAGAACAAGAATATCATGATTGGACAAAATAATAACGTTAATATATCTACTTACAAAGCGCGTGCCACCAGATCCCATCCGTTTTTCCACCCTTTGAATCCAAGTCACAACCAAAAAGGGTAGTCTCGTCATTTCAGTTTCGCACTTTAAGTAGTCTCCACGATAAGCATGTTATATCATTTTCAGATATTAAATTAAAATTAAAAAATATGTTGCCGGCACGCTTTAATCATTGCCACGTCGGATGAAAGTGGCATCCTACGTGGCACTATCAGGACCTTGTTTGACTATTTGCTTGTATATTTAGGGTATGTTCGATACGACTTAAAATCTAATTAAAATTGAAAATATAACAGTTATTCGGTCTCACTCGTCTAATAAAAGTCAACAATAACGACTACTTTTTCAATTTTAATCTCTATCGAACACGCACCCGTGTTTGAGCCATATTATTTTAGAAGAATGTATTTTAAAAAAGTAGTTTAATAGAAAATGTGTGGTTGAAAAAAAAAAGTTATTAATATGATGGAAAATATTATTTTATTGAAAAATATGTGGTTGAAAATAAGTATAAAAATAATATAAAATTTTTAATGTGGCTCAAACATGTGCTTAACTCAAAACTGGTGGCAGTGACAAACATGAGGTTACATGGCAGGTGGCCAATGGAGGTAGATAGGAATGGTTAAATGTGGGGGTAAAAATGAGTCGAGTTGGATCGACTTGGACACTGGCCCTCGACATGGCCCTTTAGGTGAGTCAAGTTCCGCTCATGTCCAAATCTTAAGTTCAACTCGGCACTCTTGACACGTGGGCTTTGTGGGTCGAGTCGACTCATTTTTAAAGAAATTAATATAATAAGTCAAAAAAAAAAAAAAAATTAGTCCATAAACCCAAAACGAGAATGCTCGACACGATCCATAACTTGTCCCAAACAAGTTTGGACCAATCCAAACGCGTGAATCGATGAGCGGCTCGATCTGTTTGCTACCCCTAATTAAAAGAGGGTAAAAGTGAGTTCCTTTATTGTCTCATAGTTGACACATGTTATATTATTGAGTTCCTAATTTTATCAGAGTAATAAATATAGAAAATTATATACATTCCGACTCGATTGTGCTCAACTTATGTCTCTTTCTGACCATTTTGGTAAATGAATGCGGATAAATTTACTAATAAGTTTTTCCATTTTTATTTATTTTTTTTTAAAATATTGTCTCGACTATTCTTTATTTTAATTTATTTATGATAATTAAAAACCAGTGAAAAATCAAATTCTTTCATGTCCAAATTTGAAAATTATATTTTCCTCTGATTTTTGAGTTTTTAAGGTGTTCCATTGCGTGAAGTTATCAACTTTGGGAAGAGTTCCAAGTTTACAAATGTTTGTATATCCTGAATGTTTATAACTGTATATATTCCAAAATAATGTAAGTTTATTCTTTATTTTTCTTTCAGATCCTCTTTGAGTCCCACTTTTTGTCAAAAATGCATTTTGGAATCAATCATGCCACACAAACAAATTTAGTGACAGAGATTAAAAATATGAAGACACGTATGTAGCGCAATATTATTGGTCTGTTTGAAAAAAAAAAAAAAAACTCAAGTCACACAAGTGCTGTCACGCAGCACCTGTCCCTGTCTTTTTTTGTTGTCCCTGTTTGAGTAGCATTAAGAGCCCGTTTGGTAGAGATTAAAATTAAAAAATTGACCGTTTTTGTTGACTTTTATTAAACGAGTGTGACCCAATAACAGCTATATTTTCAATTTTAATCGATTTTTTAGCTCTCCCAAACAGGTTCTAAACAAAGTAGCACGTCCCTGCCCCTGTTTGCAGTCCATGTTTGAGTAGCATTTTTCTTTTGAAATGTGATTTGATGGGAAATGTGTTGTTAAAAAATAAAGAAAAATTTGGTTTTTGCGTGTAATATTAATGAGAGAAAGAAAATGTATTTTGATTATATTAAAAATTAAAATATAATTATTTTTGGAATTTTTTTCTTCCTTCCAAACATTAGATCACATGCTTTGAACTAGTTATTCAAAGACAGCTGAAATGTAAGATAGTTTTGGTACGTAATCTACTAGAGGCAAAATTAAAAATGATGAACTTTACACGTAAAATTGCAAACACATTGATTCAATGATATGAATACAAAATCAACATAAATTTTTAATAGAGTTGGGATGTTTTTATGGGTCATAGGGTCCCCGATCAAGTCACGAGTTGTTAATCACTCGAAATTGCACTATAATGTTTCATGGAATCAAGACAAAATAATTCGATTTTAATTTAAATTGAAGTCGTTGTGGATGTCAATAAAATGTTTTTAATTAGACTAAAAATTGTTTTGAATAATAAATTTTAGAAATCCCTATTTTAAAATAGATATTAAACTTGTGTTTAGTTGGAGGTATAAACAGGGGCGGAGCTAGACCTCGAAAGTAGGGGGGGGGGGGGAGGGGGCCTAGAGGTAGAGGTGTAGGGGTGGGGTCCATGGGGGCTGCCCCCGAATTTTTTTTAAAATACGTTATTAACAAAAAAATCAAGAAACGTATAAAAGAAAGTACCAATCTTTAATTTAGCAAAATCATACTTTGATAACGTTGTATAATTACATGATCATCAATCATGTCGGCGAAACTGGGGCAAAAAGTTACTGCATTGGTCGCTCGAGCGAGCCTCTAGCGAAAGTCGAGCAAGGGGTTGAGCAGTCGTCAGTATTTTTATCATAACTTTCTCTACCGATATCCGATTGTGATGATTCAAATTTTGTTGGAAATATAACTTGAAGGGCTACAATGCTTCTAGAAATAGACATATCCAAATTTCAATGTTTTCTATGTGAAAAATGCGTTGAAAGTGGTAATTACAAAAACGAAATTTAAAAATTTAAATTTTTTTTTTTTTTTTTTTGTCAAAAATGGTGTGGGGGCCAGACCCCCACGCCCCTCCACCCCTGGGTATAAATGAGTGGGCCATCCAATGTGGGATCGTGATATATATGGCTCATTGTTTTCTAGATGTGTTTAGTGGGGAGAATCGGGTCAAGTTGGTCAAATAACTATTTGGTCATGCGAGTCATGAGTGGCTCGCGAACTAGCTCGACTTGTCCCATGAATAGCAAGTTGAGCCACACTTTATTGAGTGAGTTGATGAGTCAAGTCAAGCTCTATGGTAGTCGAGTCGAGCGACTATACTGGCCTCATTTATCATCCCTATTGATAAAAACGAAATAAAATAAAGGAAATATTCCGTCGCTATGAAAAGGGTTTTATGGCTTGTTTGAACTCATTTTTAGTATAGAATGCATTTTGTAATAATAGATTGATGAAAAATGTGCGATTGAAAAGAAGAGATGGAAAAATATTCTTTGAATAAAATGGGATCAAACAAGGGCTTAACTGAATTTTTCAGCAATTAATTTTCCCACCTAACTTTATATAAAAACTATAGCTTGAAATAGAAAAAGCATCATTCTTCAGTTGTATGAGGTGCCAATATTCATTGGGGTTTATAGCATTAGTTGGAAGACAGAGACCTTTGCTTTGAAGCTTTTGAAAAAGAAAAAAGAAAAAAGATTCAGACTATTTGTGAGGTACTCCCTCTTCTCAGGCTTATTTTTATTTTCACATGAATTAAGAAATTACAATTAATGTAATTGAAAATATAATTTTTTTCTTATATTTTTTTTTTCTAATATACCCCTACATTAAATAATTATTTAAATATGAGAAGTTTATATTTTTTGATAACAAAGTGTGTAAAATAGGGATATATTTGAAAATTTAAAAAACCATCTACACTCTCAACAATAAAAGTAATCCATATTCTGGAACATACGAAAAAGAAAAACAAGAATATCTTTATGGGACAAAGGAAGTATAATTCTTCCTCTTGCTTTTGCAATAAATTCAAACAAAAATAAAGATTGGACACTTTGTGGGCACCAGTACAACAGCTCTTGTATTATGGCCTATTGAGACACATCTCGCGATTTACCTCATTCACGATACTCTAGGGACGGGGCGAGACGAGGGAGGTTGGGGTTCAACCTTTTTAAAAAAAATTCAAACAAAGACATTACTTTACAAAATTATTTTATGACCCTTCACACTCGTAAATGTCTAAATGAACTAGAAGTACCTTTGTTGATAAAATGACAGCTTGAGGCACATGAACGCGAGCAATGAGGAACGGGTGAAAATCCCCACAAGGTCTTCAAAAATGAAAAAAATCGAGCTCCATTTGTGAAGAATTATTATTATCTTTTTAAAAGGAATATTAATAGATCACGTGAAATAGATCACGTGAAATGTGTAGATAATAAATACACGGTATTTATAAATATGTTATTGAAATTAATGTTTGACTTTGACTGTACCAATGAAGCAACTTTAATAAAACTATAAAAAGGCTCAAATGAGTTGTGAATTTACGAGACTAGGTTTAACTTAGAGGTTGTTGAGACATTTCCATGCACTAGTCAGAGTTAAACGTGCGTTACACATTATTCTGAAATGTTTTATAAGTAATATTGAGCCTTCATTAACCCTTTTGCTCTAAATATGAGAGAAATGCAAGCTCTTGAAAATAATTATTAATTATTATACATGTACGTAAATAATGAAATGCATAAACGAAAATTAATGACAAATAAGATACATAAATTAACGTGAATATTAATTAATTTAGAACTAATATCAAAAAATATATATGTGACAATGAATGTTAAATCAATTATATTAAATCAATAAAATTAAGTGAAACGTGATGCTAATTAGAATACATGGACATGAATAATGAACTTCATTCTTAAATTTGAAATTTTAATTAATATTAATTAAATGAATGTGAATGTGAATGCTAATTAATTGAGAATTAATAACAAGGATATGGATGTGAATGCGAAGGTGAAATTCTAATTAATATTAATTAAATGAATGTGAATATTCGTGAATTTGAAATTCTAATTAATACTAATTAAATTAATGTGAATATTAATTAATTGAGAATTAATCACAATGACTAAATAAGGGTTTTGTAGTGTCTATTACAATTTGTAAATTAAATACATATTGAAAAACGAAAAGTCAGGTATTTATTGAAATAATTGAATTGTAATATGGTTATAATCGTCCAAAATGTATGTGAAATTTTAATTAACATTAATTAAATAAATATGAATGTTAATTAATAACATGAATATAGACTTGAATGTGAATGTGAAATTCTAATTAATACTAATTAAATTAATGTTAATGTTAATTAATTGAATACGTGCAAGGATTGTGATTTTGTAGTATTTATTATAATTTGTAAATTAAAAACATATTAAAAAAATGAAAAATTCAGGTATTATTGAAATAATTAAATTATAGTAAGAATGTAATCGTCCAAGAAATGATTATCACTTGATGTGATAATTAATATATTATAGATATTATGTGGAGGATTACACTTGGATTTAGAATCATAGCCATTCCACCAAATCCCAAATCTATGGTTGTTTGAAGTTTATTCCGCGAGTTGCAATTTTAAGAAATTCTAACATTTCAAGTTTCAACAAGTTCCACATTCACAACTAAAAGTATTAACATTGAAGATGATACAAAACAACCGGCAAAATTTTTAGATCATGGAGTCGTCAAGGTTCGATAATACTTTATGATGTCACAACTAACAACGCGGACACTAAAGAAACATTAACTAGTAGAAGCATGTTCAAGCACCTAATTTAGCTTAGAATAATTCTATTTAGCTCCACTGGGACTGCAACCTTAATTTATGTAACGCTAGATGATTGACCAAATGAAATGTAAGATTAAATGAGTCATTTAATGACACATTGTTGCCACCTAAATTGAGGTTGCAACCTCGGTGGAGTTACTTAGCATTGCTCTTTAGTCTCTGTTTGGATTCCATTTTTTTTTTTCAAAATATGCATTTTTCAAAATTCATTTTCAATCACATTCTTCCACAAAATAATGTTATATGTAAGCCAAAAAAAATTTCTTCTTTTTTAACCATACATTCTCCAAAAAATCACTATTTCAAAATACATTTTTTTTTTTCGAAACCTCATTTGAAGGTACTCCAAACAGGGGCTTAGATGTATCCAAATGAAGGCTGGGAATTATGGGCTATTTTTCTTGCTTTTCTTTAGGGGGGTTGTCAGTCATTATCTAGCTTTAATTTGAGTGCCTAAACTAAACTTTGATAGCACATGACAACTAGGAGCTATTGCTGGCCCATGTGACAGAGTTTATTTCTTTTTCATTGAATGGGGCAAAATTCTGTCCCAAAGAAGCTGGAGCTTGGCTGGGAGCCAGCCTACACGTACAGGAAAAAGAAAACCCACAAGAAATCCATAGAAAAACATACAAATGGGTGGGGTCCATTTTTTTCAATATTTAATTCACATGGGGCATGTGAGTATCTGTTAAAAAAAAAAAAAAAAAAAAAAATTCCTTGGGAAAATAGGGTGCTTGCTTTTGTTTATTCAGTATATCTGGCAACCATAAATGTGTCGACCAGAATTAGCATATACGTGACATGGTTACACATATACTGTTTTGTTTTTGTTTATCTATATGTAGAGACCGTGAGTAGGGAAAATTGATGCACAATTTGAAAAGAATTTATAAACAGTTTAATTTGTAAATAACAGTAAATTGTCGATATATGGATGGTACTCATGAATTCTGTGTAATGAGTTTCTCTACATGCTAGACCTCATTCCATCATCTAGCTAATGTTCTACATATGTCCGACAATGAATTTTTCAACAAGCCTTTGGAGAAGCTCGACTCTAAAGAATTGTTTGAACAACTTACATTTACGCAAGTTATTTTTTTCCTTTAATTAAAAGAGCAATTAGGTTTAAAAATAAAAGATTCCCAACCATCTTGTTATCCTATAATGTAGACCATTATGCTTCGAATACGTCAAATATCAATTCACGTTTTTCGGAAAATATATAAAGGGTTTGTGACCAAGACATCTACTTTAAAATGATAGAGAGAATACAAAATACATCAACCGGCCCAGTCCCTTCATTCCAGCCTACACCTTTGGAATAGACTCTACAAGATCGACACGACCTTTAAAAATGAATATATTGCTACTTAACGTTTCATCAACGATTCTTGTGAAAAATATGTATCATTTAAAACGAGACACGTGACAATTTCAATTAAAAAAAAATGGTTTACTCTTGATTTCGTATTCAATGATTGTAGTCATTTGAATTATATTCCTTATTCCTCCTAAAATTGGAGAGGCAATGATCCTGAGATGCTTATTTGTACTGAAATCAAAGTTTGGCCGCTCCATTGACTAATAATAAGAGTTTTGATGGCTCGCGAAAAAGAGTTCCATGTTGGGCTAAACATCAGACCACTGTTTATAAAGTGTATCCAAAGGTGCATTGCTTATTGTTGTCGACGATCGCCTTTGTTGGTTTCTCATCACTGGTGAGACGACGATACATGCCAAAGCTGCGAATTAGGAGGAAGTTTGAGTTGGTGCTCCTTTTGATTCGAAAATGAAGTTTGAGAGAAAAAGAAAATTAACGATTTTTTTCTTTTTTCCTTTTTGTCTTAATATTATTAATTTTGTGTTCGAAAATATTTTCTTAATTAAATTATATGCCAACAAGATTCAAGTCCTAGCTCAGACATTGTTGCAGCCCCCCCTTTGTGCCCCGGTCATTGAGCCGGGGCACAAAGCACGGCTCCAAAAATAAATAAATAAATAAATAAAATGAGAAAGTAGTTCCCAAAAGACGATTCTTCATTGACCCTTCTTTATTGCATGGGTTTTATCAAGCTAGAGATAAATAGATAATAGCATAACAAACCCATCAATTTTAAAGAACTATAATAAAACCACTCATATTGTCTATGATACTCAAAGGGACCTAGGATATATTTTTGTTGATCCCAAAAAATGAACTCAACAGATGTCGAATTCGCATTTGTCACATCAAGTACGGTTCCGACGCGTTCTTATCAGAATGACGGCGGTAATAGTTGGAAATGGACGCGGGAGGTACTTTCCAGCAAGAGACGAAAACATTTAGACTCCGGCGATTCGAATCAATGACAATCGCACTATCAACAACTGCCAAACAAATAACCAAGAGTATCTCTTTCTCTTTGTTTGAAGGAATATGTGGAAGATAGGTTGAGGGAGTAATTTGTGAGAGATTCAAGGTGTTCAATACTTAAATTTGTACTCAACTATAATGCAAGGAAAGGTTAATGGAGAAATTGTTGAGTATTTTCCCTCCATACCTCGAGAGTTTCCCGTATATATGTGTTTAATTCATTGATTACAAAGATGCCAACTCATGTTTCTTACAAAGAGAAGTTATTTATACTACCATAGCCGATGTGGTGATCATTGGATCAAAACCACGTGACTACATCTCCTACACTAAAGCCTCACATTATTGTCTATTCTTTTAATTAATATTGGCAAGAGGTCGGCCGTTTTACATTGTAGGTTGACACACCAACACACTGACATACTTTTATTACAGACATCACATCAGTCATTCTAAGGATCTTCGAATCTTCGGTGCGGTCAGCATCGACTTAAAGACTTCTGGTGTTTTAGAGCTTTAGACAACTTGCAAGGACCTCAGCTTCAAGCTTCGGTGCTTTGCATGGGAGGGAGGGGTTCGGCACCGCTTTAGACTTCAATGAAAGGACTTCAGATGTTTGTCTCTTCTACCATTTTGACTTCATTGACCTTCCCTTGACTTTCCTGTCGATGTGGCTTTGCTGTCAACGTGGTTGTTCTCTCATGGAGTTTTGGAGGCGAGGTGTAACAATTTTTCCACTAATTGACAAAGTAAACATGAAGGATTATGTCTATGCAAAGGCCAAGATTTTCAATCGGTTCAAATAGTTAATTGTCGCAAAACTCGAAAAATTTTAATCTATAACTTTCATGGTAAGCAGTGTTACAAAAACATGAGCAGCAGAGTGGGTGTTTGATAAAAGCATGTAATTACAGGAAAAAAGTGATAAAGGCAAGAAAACGGCAAAAATAGGAAATTATATTATTAAGCGGAATCAGCAGTTGCTCATAGGATGAATGTTGCTTTAATTTCCAAAATCAATTAGTTGATAATACATTTACAGAGAGAAAGAGACCTGCTCTTTTCAACACCAGCTTTGGTGAGTTCATCTTTCTCGAGTGCCCATCTATCAGGACGCAGCCGAGAATCCGACGCTAACATTTTCTTTGGAGCAGTGTTAAAGCTGTTTACTTTATGTTCAAAGTATACAAAAATTTGTCATGATCTGAAGTTTCTGCAAGATGCCAAACCTGCATAATCATTTCCAGACACTCAAGGGCATGCTTTCTTTACTTTTTTCAGTCAATTTTCAGTTTTCGAAAATATTGAAAACGCGTTTACATACCTATTTTCAGAAACGAATTTCCAAAAACGAGTTTAAAATTTACAAATAAAATGAAAAATGCAAAAAAAGTCGTTTTGACTGTTTTCAGTTAAAACCAAACCAAAACTCCTTTTTTTTTTTTTTTTAAATGACAAAAAAAAGTATTTTCAGTAATCTCAAAATTGACACTCAAAACACAAAACTCAAGATGTATTCAAACCCCAAAACTAAAAATTGAAACACGAAGAGAGCAACCTTTTACCTTTTCATTTCAACACCACTAAAGCCAGAATCAACAACTATTAAACTAAAATGTTATGAAAAACGTTTATTGTTTAGTAACTTTTACAAGTAAAACATTTGGGAAAAAAATGAGAAGAAAGTAATAAGCAATCTACTGTGGAAATTGCCTTGGCGAAATCCATCAAATGCATAAAAACAGCAAAGAAATATGATATTGATAAAAGATTAAGATCATGAGAAAACAGGACAAAGACCAGTGCTATTAGAAGACTCTACATAAAGAGTGTAATAGGAAACAGACATGACCCGCCCCAAAATAATGTTCCAGTGCTTCCAAAATTTCAAGCCCCAAAGTTTGCATCAGTAAGTCTGATAAACAAAGCCGTAGAGAAAGAAACTACTGAAAAAAAAAGCATACAAGTAAGATATTCAACGTCCATGGCAAACAAACAGTGACCAATGCCGTCGCTCCACTCCATTCCGTTTGGTACGCTATGCTCCCCTCACTCCGCTTCACTTCGCTCCGGCATCGACAATTTTGATCCAGTAAACTTGTGTTCCAATCTATATGAGTCACATATACAACAGAGAACAACTTTATCTCTTGTAGTTAAAATTGTCATGACCATTTCTCTTGGTGAATCCACCCAAGTCCGTCCAAAAATCAAATTGTTAACCTTAGTAGGAGGTGGAACCAAATCCAGGACAACCCCATCTCTGTTAAGAGTCACACGTGTCTTGCGTCAGGAATACACAACTATGACAAGTTTTGCTGAACGATCTCTTAGTATGTATTACATTAAATTTATAGAATATTACAAAGTTTATGCACGGAAAGATTTGATACTATATACTAAATAATATCCCTGATTCTATGCTACTTATAAATAGAAACTAAATATTAGTGAGACAAATAAGTAAGATCACAATATTGACAAAAGTTGAATCAATTAAGGCAGTACATTCCCATTGGAATTATAAAAGCGAATAATGAGCTCTGAAAACATGGCATGAAGAAAGTAATAGTCAAGATCAACCATAACAAAATATAACTTCCAATGGGATAGATGCCAAGAGACTTCCCTAAGAATTTAGTTTTCAACTTAGAAGTCACTTCATAAGTGAAATGCTCATTTTCAGCATGTCCAGCACTAGGAGGATGATGGCTCACCTGCAAAATGCAACAAATCCTATTGGAATTGGAGTCCTCAAGAGAAGTTCTATCTTCTGTTTCCATATACTTGCTAGTTTAGTTCAAGTATAAGAATTCTTGCAATGTATTGGGCTCCAAAACAAAGGATAAAAAAATAGTAGGGTAAAGCAGAGCCGAAAACAAAATTCCAATAGGCAATTGATTCACCATTTCATAAGTCTCACCAAGAATTGGATCGAAAGGCTTCCAGGTACGTTGGTATGCGGAGTAAACAGATATTGCCCATGATGCTATATCAAATAATCAAAAAACTCTCTTACTGCATTCATCTGCTAGATCTAAAAGGTGAGAATATTCCATTAACTGCAAGAGAATTGCAAAATTAGCATTATTAGAGGTATGGTGTAAACAACATAATATTAAACAAGCAGCAACAGTATGCAAAGAAGAAATCACAAACCTCTGCCAATGTTTGAACCATTGTCATGGCTCAAATATGAGAACAAAGAGAGCCACCATGGACGTAACGTCAGAACCAATATATTTTTGCATCATCATCCAGTAGCTGTCTCGTTCCTTTGAGAAACAAATAGATCTCTCAGTTTACATATTTATCAGCCACAATCAACTTAATTTAAAACATAAAAGTAGGGTTGGGCCCATAAACCAAAACCCGCAAAATCGACCCAATCCAACCCGAATTGGGTCAGGTTGGGTCGGTTTAAAATAAAAACGGTAGTCTTGTTTTCTCTACTTCCCACTACTGGTAGTCTTGTTACAGTGTCACAGGGGGTGAAGACATCGAGATTTTTCTTGATGAATGTTTCTTAAGCTACCTTACGGATCAATTTCTTAACAACCTGCTGATTGATATACTAAAGAAGATTATGCTGATCTCCAAAACTCTTAATGCTTAACTTTGTGTAAACAGGTAAAACAGCAGACTATACAACTTCCGAAACTAATTAGTGCATGTTCGATTCATGGTCTTAGATTGTAATGATAATCAACAAAATTTTAACTTCTTTTTCTTTCTCGATCTGTCATTACTGTTGAATCGACCATAGTGCGACCCTCTAGACTGTATTATGCATGTTGAACTGCCTTAGCTAAATTCTAAAAGCTTAATCTGTTTATAGCGAGACAAATTTTATCATTTAGATTTAGTCTTATAGAAGTGACGTATGTAAATGTGGTACATGTTTATTACTGACCATAATTGCTTTCGGAAGAAGACAGAGATGCCTATTCATCCACAGAATCCAGTATTTCTAGATTGGTCAATAGTAGATGCTAGTGAAGATATTTGTTAGATGCTTGTGAAGATATCGATGACAATACTTTTGATATTCTTAATTGGTGGAAAGTTAATGGAAACAAATATGGTACATTGTCAAAACTTGCAAGAGATGTAATGGCTATTCAAGTATTTACAGTGACTTCGGAAAGTGTTTTCAGTACCGAATGAAGAATTCTTGATCCATTTCGTAGTTCTTTAACTCCTAGATTGGTTAAAGTTTTGGTGTGTACACAAATTGGATTAAAGAGTCTATAAGCATGTAGAAAATCTATATGGAAGATGTGAAGGAATATAATAAGTTTGATGAAGGTAATGTAGCTATTCCATGATTATGTTAAATATATATTTTATCAAATTCATTCCTAATTTAATCATTATTTTTTTGTAGAACTTTTGGAATCAGAGAAATCAAATGAAGGCTAAATCAATATAATTAGTTCATAATTGAATTTTTGAGGTAGATATGTATTCTAATATGCATAACTTTTATTAATGTAATATTTATATTTCTCTTTAAGTATTTCTATTACTTTTATTGTAGGAATGATGCTTGAAACTTATGCGATAACTCGGAAGTTATAACATTTTAACATTTTATTATTAGTTTTATGAGATTTTTGATTTTGGATGATTGTAACATTTGTATTTTCTTGTTTATTGAGTTTGGATTATTGTAATTTTTTTTTCATGCTTGATGGCTATTTTGATTTTTTTTAGTTTAATTAGTGTGTTTTTAATTTCATTAAATTATCTTTTTTCGATTAAATTTTTTACGATATCATGATTTATGAAAATAACAAACTATCAACAACATGAAGAAAAAAATATTTAAGTTTTTCTGATTTTATTTCAGGCAAATAAAGATTCATTTGGCAGTTTGAACTTAATCGAAAAAATAAAAATGAAAATTAAAAATTGCTGGCCCGGCCCGAACCGTCTCGGGTCGGGCCGGGTCTGTTCCTACGAACGATCGGGTCGATTCGGGTCAAAATTTTTCCTTATTTACCTACATGGAAATCAAAAAAAATTTCTTATATTTTAATCATATATTCTCCATTAAAATATTATTCCAAAATACATTTTGAACAAAAAAATGGGACTCAAACAGACTATAAATTTTAAACTATTTATATTTTTAATAATATTCAGTGTAGAGCCGTTCTTACTCTTTAATTATTATTCAAACACTATTAATTACCAATAAAAATTCTCAAATGAAAAAAATAAATGTAAAAATATGTAAACTTTAAAGTTGAGGATTTGCGTGACCTAGTGTCACGGGCTGCAGCTGTGCTTAAGCCCCGTGTTGTAAATATTCATTTAATTCATAAAATAGATGGAAAATAGACAAAGAAAAGTATGATTCTAGAGCCAAATAACGTTTACTCCCGTTATTTGGGTTTTTGTTCCGAAGTCTATTATAGGGGGTATTGGTCTTTCAAAACTATTTCAAGCTTACTAGTGTTTTTCCCCTACACTAGCCATTTGTAATTTCCCGCTTTCGTCTCTTGTAATGTCTTGCTTTCTAGCAATCAATGAAGATGTTATTTCAATTGTGTTCAGTTTCATGTTGCTCGTTTTCTTAAAATTGTAATCAAAATTTACTTTCGTCCCGACGCGACCGAGGAATAGGCGGAAGGTAGTCTAGCGGAGCAGACTACTGCCGCACGGTGTCCCTTTCTGTGCTAAGAAAAGGTTACCCGTGAAACCTAGACATGTCATTTAAATTTCAAGTGTCGAAATGGATGATTACTAAAGTTGCTAAAAGTGAGGATTTAAAGCAATGGATGAGCACGTAACAAGGGTTGAAAAGTGAGTACTAAATGTGCAATTTTGACCTATTTTCAAAAGGGCCTTTCCTCAATCGTGCATGCTTCAGTGACGCACAATTTGTTAATTTCAATTAATTCGTTAAATTTTTAGAATTTTCACTCAGTTTTCATTTTAAAAATAACTTAAGCAATCGGAAAAATAAATCAAGAAATTAAACAAAATATCAATTTAAAAAACAATTTTCTGACCCGACGTCCAATAGCAATACGCCTGACAATTTTACAGCGAAGCATCCATTTATTTTCAATTTCTTTTCCCTGATTTACGAATATTTATTATTCAATGACGTATCGGTCCACTCATTCACTTCCTTTTCCAATCTGAAACACCAATCTCTTATCGTATTTTCCGACCTTCGAATCCGTTGAAGAATAAGAAAAGAAGTTTGATTTGCAGCGACTTGATTTTTGAAGAAATCGGCCGTTTTATTAATTAATTGAAAATGAGAGAAAGGAAATCGGTGAAATTTAATCTTCAACAACAGCAGCAGGAGGATCAAAACGGTCATTTGTCTCCGTTTAAGTTGGCGAAATTATTCGATCCAGATGCTTCTTGGGACAAGGTTTTAGCTTCTTTTATTATTTGTGTGATTTTACATCGGTAGTTTTTAGTATAATTCATTAAGATGGTTGTCATAATTGCGTTTTGTAATTGGTCTACTTCAGGCGAAGAATTTAAAAATGATTGCGTTTTAGGTTACCTTATTAATGTGTGCAACTAAGTGGATGATGTTCAAATTGATGAATTTTTAGGAGTTGACTATTGAATTTAGCGGTTAAAGTTTTTGAATAATTAGTATAGGGGAGATATTGGCAATATGAAATCAACGTTTATAGTAATGAGACTCTGCTATCAATTTGAGATGTTCAAGATTGTTAAATAATGCTTGTAAATGAAAAATAAAAACGAGTTATAAAAGATTTAATGCGGTCGCTATTACTGATATTATTGGGGAAGGAGAGTTTAGATTATTTTGATTAACGAAATTGCGGATGATATTGTGCAGTATATAAGGTGCCAGATAGAAAGAAAAAAAAACTGAGCTTTAGGACTTCTCTGTATCATCCCCCAAGTAATTGAGCTGAAGTTTGTTGAATTTTGAGTGTTTGAATGGAGCCGAATAAGAATATGTGAGTTTTCTCCTTGAATACTTATCCCAATCAGAACAAGTTAATATACTTGTTGCAGTTTTCATCATCTATTCTTCTTGGATGTGCTAATGTAGATTATTATGTTTTGATCTTAAACACTTATAAATGCGAGCAAGGAAAGCTGACACTTAAGATTCCAGCCTAGTTCATGGTTTCATTATTATAAATTCTATTTAAATATCTAATGAAGTATAACTGTGATATAAATAAAGAATGTGGCGTCTAGTTTTCTCTTTTGTGCGTCTGAATCATATGCGAATCTCTCCAATGTTGCTTCTCTCATTGCTTCAATGATTATGCACTTATATTGAAGTTGAAAGGTGAAAGATACCAAAACAAATGTGATTAGAGGTTTTCTTGATGAGAATCACCAATGCCAAGTGACAGTCACTGTGAGACGTTTGCACTGTTGGTTAACCTTCACTATTTACAAGGAAATACAATATGGGAGATCTCTATTTATGCTGTAGATCTTTGCTTTTGTTGGAGTACGTGATTTATTGAAGGAGATTAGATTTAAGACTTCAGCAAGATAATACTTGCTTTGCTTGTGAGATATGTCCCTTCTTCATGAAACGGATATAAGATAGCATAGTCAATTGCAGTTGTATGCTGTTCAACAGTGATATTGGCATATTGCCAACTACTATATACTTAATGACATGATCCTTTTTTTTTGAGCAAACTCTAAACTTTGAGTTTCTTTAAGACTGTTTATGGTTTAAAAAGTTTCAACTACGAAAGATTGTTACCGCAGAATCACTTATCTTGAAATGGGAAATGGGAACTGGACAACCACAGCCTAAATATGTTCTAGATAATTAATTATGTGCTCCTAGGGTTTTCCTCTTTTTAGTCATAGAATTCTAATTTCTTGGTTTTTTGGTGGGTGGGAGTCATGGATTTCAAGGATGGACTGGATGCTTGTATGCTTCAGGTGTTTGCCACAAAATTTGTGTATACTGATTGTATGTATTCCTTGTCACAGGATCAACTGGGAGACGTATTGCATTGGATTAGACAAGCATTGGCCCTTCTATGTGGACTGCTATGGGGTGCCATTCCTCTAGTCGGGGGCATTTGGTTTCTCCTGTAAGTTGCTGTTTGTAGTCTGTTTTTTATAAACACATTTTTTGTCATAAAGCTGCAAATTTTTGAGGAGAAGTGACGAAAATTTGATATGACTATACGTATTTTTTATTTTCACATTGCTACATAATGATTTTCTTTTCCATGGCATTGATGTGCATATAACTTTTCATTATCTTCTTTCTTTAGCTAAAATCAATTGGTCTCCTTCTATTTGTAATCACTTTGATGAATACATTTGCTGAAGCTACTCACACATGCATTTGTTAGGATAAACACTTTCTTGGCGTTCAATCTTGTTAATTGTATAGTCCACTCCTTTCCAGCACTTGTACCAAACATACCTAATGTATTAAGTACTCCATTCACATTTTTTTGCTTTGGTACAAGAAAGATTCCACAATTAACTCTTGGTTTACTGAGTTCGATTTTCCAGGTTTGTGGTTTTATCCTCTGGGGTTATATACGGATATTATGCGCTTATATTAAAAATTGATGAAGAAGAATTTGGCGGACATGGAGCTCTACTTCAGGAGGGGCTCTTTGCTTCAGTATCACTCTTTCTGGTATTAAACCAGTTTCCCAGAACTTTATGGCTTTTTAAACACAAGATCGATCTGCTGAATGTTCGCGAATTAACTCAATATTTTGTTTTCTGTTGATCAGCTTGCGTGGATTCTAGTATTCAGTTTGGCACATTTCTGACCGGCAATATTCACGACTTGGATCTGCTATCCTCTCTCTCTTTTAGCAGAAGGACGATTGATTTGTTTAGTTTTAGACGTTATGAGGCTAAATCTGTGCCCTGTAGACGTTGAGGAAGTTCAAAATCGAATTTTTTGTTTATTAGTTGCACTTTTCTAGTGGGCGAAACTAGTCTGCAGTCTTTATTTTTTATCCTTGAAGTTTCGTTCATTTTACTTTTCGTTTCTTCTTTTGTGCAAGTGAAATGTGGAAACGTTAAAATATACTAGCCCTGTTCTTTTTAAGGTAATATTAGCGTCTCGAATGTTAATGTTAAGGATTGACGGGAGATACTATGCATTGAATAAGGTAAGCAAAATTAACTTAATTTGATGACATAAGGTTTCATATGATTTCACTCATGAATATAGCCCCCATTTAGCCCTCATTAATTTATAATATATATATATATATATATATTTTAATCACACATTCTCTAACAAAATAATATTAGACACAAACCAAAATTTTTTCCTTCTTTTTTAACCACACATTCTAAAAAAAAATCATTACAAAAATTATATCAAATAATGGGGGCCAAACAGAGGCATAATTATGTAGCATCCCAAGAGTACGAAGAAATCAAGAAAATTTCAAACAAGATCCAGATAGAATTTATACGATTTTATCCATATAATTATAATTATGAAGCATCCCAAAAGTATGAAAAAAATCAAGAAACCTTCAAACAAGATCCAGATAGAATTTATCTTTGCTACTGGTTATGTAAAAAATATAAAACAAAAGCAAAGATATGTTGAGAGGTTACAACAAATAATTCTTGATGAGTGCAATCACCATCTGTTGCATCTATTTGTTTGTGTAATGCCTTTCTGATCCGTTTCCTATAGAAATATAAAATGATTAATGGGCTAAAATAGAACATATTATATTTATGCAAGTAAAATAAGGATTAAAAATATCTTTAAAATGAATTTAAAGCTCTCATGTCAAAGTATAAAGCACAAATTACATGCAAGTGAAATAATACACCTTGAGGAAAAGATGAGGCGATGAAACTTAGTACAACATGAGAACAAGAATTACATGGTGGGACGCAAAAATAACATCTCAAGATTCATAACAAACTTAAGACAAAAGTTTTAATGTAATCTTCAAAAATGTAAATCGTCATCTTTTAAGAATATTCATTTAGTTATACATGATTTTGCAAAATCACATTAATGCCAAGGTCAATGTTATCTAAAAAGGTCTATCCGAAGGTTAGAACTACATTGTCACATTGACTGAGTTGCAAATGAAGTAAGAACAGTGTTTCTTGCTCCATATATACAAAATTGAAGCTCATATTTCTACTGAATTCTATGAACTATTACCTTATAATCTGATACGTTTACTAAAATGAACAATGTTTTCAATGTCAGCAGCATAGTACTTGTTGAAAACAAAGAATTCATCCACCAGAAGGGACAGTAATATATACATGTTCTTTTAGCCAGAATATCAGTTTTCTTATGAAAGTGTTATGGTGGCTTTAGATAAGTACATTTATCCATATTCAAGTTCAACAGCACTTACTCCATAGACAAGATTAGGATATGATATCCTTTAGCCACAGTTGACTGCTCTGCCAATTGTAGGTACATGAATAGAGTATGCTCAACAATAGTTGATGGGGATCAGAGATTCGGTTTGCAAACTGTCTGAACGAACTTTTGTTCAGTACTATTTGTACTTCTTATTGAATTAAGGAACTTAAAACAAAGTGTGATAGTTTGGTTCTTTGGTTTTCCCTATAACCTTCAGCTTCACAGTTCGATTATATCTACTGAAATAAGCAGGAGGCATAGACCACATTTGAATTGTAAATAAAGAACAACAAAAATAAGACAAACAAAAGGAATGAGGGCACGTGTTTTGGGTAAAGAAATGAAAATCAGTTTCTATTATAAGATACTATGAAGTTATATCTCACCATTAAAAGCACGAGACTCAAATTTCATGTCTTTGCATAAGAAGTTAAGAAATGGGTTGGTGTGTACATATTTGAATGCAAAGAATATATTTTTCTTTGTAAAGCTAGTACATAAATCTTTTTCTAAAATCTGCAATCACAATTCGGTAATGCTTCATTTCACCATAAAGCATTATCAGCAAGACGAATTCCAAATAATTTGAACATCTTGTAGTGTTGGGTATTAGATCCAAAAATGAACTATGTTTCATAGAACGAAACATATTTGACTAGATGAAGATTCTTAGAGGAGAATAATTTTACAATCTTGTATGTAGTTGCCCCATAGCTAATGCTACTATCTTTAAATCTGTTGCTCTTATTGCTGAATTTATGATGAACAACATTTTGCTCAACCTGAAACCGCTCTTGAGGATTCCCAAAGTAACCTTGCCATTAGGGAAGGATGAACTATTTAGTCCTCAATGGAAGCTCAGTACTCACTTGAATATTTAAACCAGTTTCTTTCTTTACAAGTGGAAGTAGCAACGATAGTGATAATAGTACTGTGAACGATTAAACAAACAATTTGATGTAATAATCACGTAAATCAGCTGAAAACTCATTTTTATCCTTATTACTGAACTTTGCTTACAATTCTCTACCAAAGTTCAATATGAGAACTTTAGAATACTATCGGGCTAATGATACGAAATCTTAAACATTGATATAATCGAAATACTTTTGGCATAATACAGTCGATTAAAAAAAACCCCAAAAAAAGACAGTAGAAAATTTATACAAAAAAATCAAGCATTATCTGGACAAAATAATTTATTTCAAAATCACCACAAACAAACAGCTATAGTGCACATCTAGTTGCACGCCTTTACACGTGGAATAAAAAATCAGGAATAAGGAAACGAGGGAGTTGCTTTTTATTTGCTTTTGATTGTTTTAGTTAATTCTACGAAATTACTAAACTGAAACTATTGTATTTTTTATTCTTTGATAGTTGATTATTGGGAGAGTTTGTTAAAAGGCTTGGTCAAAGAATGTATTTGCACAAAAAGCATTTTCTCAATGTTTTTTGGTAAAATAGCCCTCATTAAAAAAATAGAGTAAATAAATGGTTTCAAATGTCTAAAATATCCCTATCATGAAAAGACCAAAATATCCTTTCAATCCAATTAAATTTCCCAATTCATATCCAATCCAAATAACGAGCTTACCGTCTCATGTGTTTGCTTCATCCACAAGATCTTGTTATTTATTGTATTACTCACCTATTTTTGCCTTCATTCTGAGTATTTGAACAAGGATTTTGTTTCTACATTATCTACATTGAAATCTCTAAATATTTGAAGAAAAAAGAAAGGTATTTTTGATAATTTCGTGTACATTGGTCTTTTTATTGTCGAATATAGTATGAAGTGATATGTTAGCTGATTTATGTTTCACAGTTGGTGTATTTCTATACTGGGTCTAAATTTTGGACGATCAACAGTACAGAACGACAGTCCAGTCGTTTTACGTGGTTCAGAACGACAGTACAGTCGTTATCATCCATGTAAAATGACAATACGAACAGTATTTGTTGTAGTCTGTCCATTCTTGATAATACAATGTTTTTATTTTGATAAGTTAAATATGATAGCTATTTTTATATTACTTTGATATATACTTGAGTAAACTATTTAACTTTTTTATTTTATTTGCAGGTATGGATTCTGTAGAAATGATATGGGTACAAGTATGTTATTTTGTTGAGTTTAAAAAGACCGAAGAAGGCAAATGGACATGGAGTTATTTAGAGAATGCTGAAGAAAATGTGGATATTCTTTATGTTCCAACTAACATTTCATATATGGAGTTGTACAACAAAGTGCAAGAACTTGTTAATGTGGATTCAAAGTTATATGAAATTGAGATGATGTCTCTTAACCCTGGTATGACTAAGTTTTCAGTTCCACCACAAAGGATTAATTGTGACATGAAAGTGAAGTGGTTTCTTTCTATTTGTAAAAAGCATCCTCTTTGTGTGACTATTTCGACCAAAGTTGCAGAAGTGTGTCATAGTGCAAGGGAGTTTGAAAGAGATGGTGGAGTAGAAACCGATGGTGAAGTAGAAAAGGGAGATGTGAGCAATCAAAATGAAGTTGTGCAATATGATATCAATTATGGGAATGATAACGTAGAAGGAAATTATGTGGATTGGGATAATTTGAATATAATTGAAGGCAGTTCTGAAAAACAAGATTTCCAAGATAAATCTCCTCGTAGTGATGAAAACAATGTTGATTTCTCAATGCAAGAGGACATTGTTGGTACTTCAACAGAAGTTGTTTTTTCAATTCCATATAGCTCATCAGTTAGGATTCCGGAAAATGAGGATACACGTGAAGATGAATTATTTCCAACTAAAAGTGTTTTGATATCGAAAATTCAACTCCTTGCTGTGAAGTACCAATTTGAATTCAAAGTAAAGAAATCAAATAAGAGTGTGTACACAGTAGTTTGTGTTGAGGACAGTTGCAACTGGCGTTTACGGGCAACGAAGATAGCTGAATCTGAGATTTTTCAAATACGAAAATATTCTCGCCATCACACTTGCTCCATGAGTGTTCGTCGCAAGGATAATAGACATGCTACCTATTCAATAATTGGAAAGCATGTAGCTCCAAAGTATCAGGATGCGAACATAGTGTATAGACCAAGAAACATCATCAATGACATTCGGCGAGAATTTGGCATAACTATAAAATATCACAAGGCGTACATGGCCAAAGAATTTGCATACAAAGAGGTTCGAGGTAGCCCTGATGATAGCTATGCGAAATTACCATTGTATTGTCATGTTTTGGAGAGAAAAAATTCTGGCACGTTGACCTTTATTGAAACTGATAATGATGGACATTTCATGTATTTTTTCATGGCATTAGGTCCAAACATACGTGGATTCCTCTCTTCAGTCCGACGGGTAATTTGTGTGGATGGAACATTTTTGAAATCTAAGTATCGAGGTACGTTACTTGTTGCCACATGCCAAGATGCAAATCGTCAAATATATCCACTTGCGTGGGGCATAGTAGATTCGGAAAACAATAACTCATGGACTTGGTTCTTTCAGAAATTGCGGCAAATAACCGGTGACACGGACGAGCTAGTCATTATATCTGATCGTGCACCTAGCATATCAAATGGTTTTAGCAACGTCTATCTTAACGCACATCATGGGTATTGTATATGGCATCTGCAAACTAACTTGAAGAGCAAATTTCCTCGCATTCATATTATGCCATTGTTTAGAGCTACTGCAGAGGCATATAGTTTAGCAAAATTTGAGATCAATATGCAAGCATTATGTAGTCTACATGAGAAAATCCGAGGGTACTTAGAGAATGATGTTGGTGTGGAGTATTGGTCAAGAGCACATTTCAATGGAATCAGATACAATAGTATGACCACAAACAATGCCGAATCATTGAACGCATTGTTGAAAAGTGCTCGAGAATTTCCTATACTCACTTTAATCGAGCATATCAGAGAGAAGATGCAGAGATGGTTTCATGATAGACGTGTTGATGCCGAAAAATGTACAAGCTACCTCACTCCGCCTTTAGAGGAGAAAATCTATGATAGGTACAACGAGTCAAAAGGCTTCGAGGTGAAAGCTCTTAGCCCAGATGAGATGCAAGTGAGTGATAACATGGAAAGTTTCATTGTTCATTTGGAGATGGGGACATGCACATGCAAGGAATTTGATCTGGACCAATTTCCATGTGCACATGCAATTGCTGTAATAAGAGATGTTGGAGATAACTGTTATAGGTTTTGCTCTCCATTTTATAGCACTTCTTACTGGAAACAAGCTTATTCTGAATATATATATCCACTCCCAAACGAGGCAGACTGGGAAATTCCCGATAATGTTCGATTAAGAAAGGTGATACGACCGTTGACACGAAGAGGAAGTGGACGTCCACAAAAAAAAAGGAAACAATCAGCCGGAGAGATGCGCAAGTCTCGTAAGTGTAGTAGGTGTTTAAAATCTGGGCACAACCGTATCACTTGTACAGATCGTGTACCACTCAGCGAAAGACATGAACAATGAAGACAAGACGGCACATAAGTGGCTTTTGTAGTGTTACGACGTACTCCTTTTGTAATATTGAAAAATGATGGTGGTGTTCAGGTGTTATGTTACGATGTACTACTTTTGTCATTTTGAAAATCAAACTATGTGTATAAATGTTTGGAAAGAGGGATTCTGTAATTATCTTATGCTCGATGAAGCCATAATGACAGTTGAGTAGTTTTCTTATGATGTATAACAGCAGTTGAGTAGTTTTCAGAACGACACAGGTGTCGTTTTCAAAACAGGAACGGCGGTTGTGTCGTTTTCCTTTTCCTCTCGATTACGTAATGATCATAAATCCCAAATGTTGTAAGGGACGTGTTCAGTCTGCGATTTAAAAAGTTCAGCTTATCATTATTGTGGCTTGAACGGGTCACGGTTCTTCAAAATCGATTTTATTGGAAGAACGACACTTGTGTCGTTTTCAAAACAGTAACGGCGGTTGTGTCGTTTTCGTTTTCCTCTCGGTTAAGTAATGAGCATAAATCCTGAATGTTATAAGGGGCGGGTTCAGCCTGCAACTTAAACGGTCTCGTTTATCGATTATCGTGACTTGGACGGGTCGCGGCTCTTCAAAACCGATTTTATTGGCAGAACGACACAGGTGTCGTGAAACGACACTAGTGTCGTTCTGTTGATTTTTCAAATATTTTGTAACTTCTCAAGGCAAAGACATCAAGGATTGGACCCCTAACCTAAGAAGGATGGAAATATTGATTATGTGACAACTAACGGTGGAATTGATATAGAATATAAGGCATGAAACGGTGAACGCACAAGTCTTGGTCTAGATCCGGTTGAAAATACAAGGAATTGACATATCTCAAGTATTTTGTAAGGGTCGGGTTCAGCCTGCAACGTAAACGGGTTCCGTTTATCGATTATCGTGGCTCCGACGGGTCGCGGCTCTTGAAAAACGAATTTCATGGCAGAACGACACATGTGTCGTGAAACGACACTAGTGTCGTTCTGTTGATTTATTCAATATTTTGCAACTCCTCAAGGCAAAGACATCAAGGATAGGACCCCCCAATCTAATAAGGATGAAAATATTGATTGTGTGATAACTAACGGTGGAATTGATATAGAATATAAGGCATGAAACCGTGAACGCACAAGTCTTGGTCTAGATCCGGTTGAGAATACAAGGAATTGGCATATCTCAAGTATTTTGTAAGGGTCGGGTTCAGCGTACAACGTAAACGGGTTCCGTTTATCGATTATCGTGGCTCCGACGGGTCGCGGCTCTTGAAAACCGAATTTATTTGCAGAACGACACATGTGTCGTGAAACGACACTAGTGTCGTTCTGTTGATTTTTCCAATATTTTGCAACTTTTTAAGGCACGAACATCAGGCAACACGAAACGTCTACATGCAGAACGACACATGTGTCGTTCTGGAGCAGTAACGGCACAAGTGTCGTTTTCTGAGCTGTTACTTTCATTTGCCATACTTTTCCAAATCACAATGGCTGAAGTGTCATTTTCTACGCTGCTGTTGTCCTCAAGGATTGGACCCTCCGACATGAGGAACAATACGTAACGTCTACAGGCAGAACGACACATGTGTCGTTCTGGAGGCAGTAACGGCACAAGTGTCGTGCTCGTTCAATTTCGTTTTGCATCCATAACGACAGTTTTGTCGTTCTTCTGGTTTTTCTCCAGTCGGAACGGCACAAGTGTCGTTTTCTGAGCTTTTGCTTTCATTTGCCATACTTTTCCAAATCACAACGGCTGAAGTGTCATTTTATACGCTGCTGTTGTCCTCAAGGATTGGACCCTCCGACATGAGGAACAATACGAAACGTCTACAGGCAGAACGACACAGGTGTCGTTCTGGTGGCAGTAACGGCACAAGTGTCGTGCCCGTTGAATTTCGTTTTTGCATCCATAACGACATTACTGTCGTTCTGATGGTTTTTCTCCAGCCGAAACGCCACAAGTGTCGTTTTCTGAGCTGTTACTTTCATTTGCCATACTTTTCCAAATCACAATGGCTGAAGTGTCATTTTCTACGCTGCTGTTGTCCTCAAGGATTGGACCCTCCGACATGAGGAACAATACGAAACGTCTACAGGCAGAACGACACAGGTGTCGTTCAGGAGGCAGTAACGGCACAAGTGTCGTGCCCGTTGAATTTCGTTTTTGCATCCATAACGACATTACTGTCGTTCTGATGGTTTTTCTCCAGCCGAAACGCCACAAGTGTCGTTTTCTGAGCTGTTACTTTCATTTGCCATACTTTTCCAAATCACAATGGCTGAAGTGTCATTTTCTACACTTCTGTTGTCCTCAAGGATTGGACCCTCCGACATGAGGAACAACACGTAACGTCTACAAGCAGAACGACACATGTGTCGTTCTGTTGGCAGTAACGGTACTAGTGTCGTGCCCGTTCAATTTCGTTTTTGCATACATAACGACAGTACTGTCGTTCTGCTGGTTTTTCTCCAGCCGAAACGCAACAAGTGTCGTTTTCTGAGCTGTTGCTTTCATTTGCCATACTTTTCCAAATCACAATGGCTGAAGTGTCATTTTCTACGCTGCTGTTGTCCTCAAGGATTGGACCCTCCGACATGAGGAACAATACGAAACGTCTACAGGCAGAACGACACAGGTGTCGTTCTGGAGGAATTAACGGCACAAGTGTCGTGCCCGTTGAATTTCGTTTTTGCATCCATAACGACATTACTGTCGTTCTGATGGTTTTTCTCCAGCCGGAACGCCACAAGTGTCGTTTTCTGAGCTGTTGCTTTCATTTGCCATACTTTTCCAAATCACAATGGCTGAAGTGTCATTTTCAACATACGTCACCAGTGTCATTCTCTTACATCTATAAATTAAGGGCATTAATACCTTAACTATAAAATAATTTACCAAATTATATGGATAATAATTACACCGTTGAAAAGAAATGCATGACAACATTTGCATTAAGGCCATCAAAACTGTACAATTGCAAAATCATTCTCCAGGGTATTAATACAAATAACTACAAAATTCTTTACTAAATCTACGGATCAAAGTGCCATGCAAATATTTCAGCTGCTAATTTCTTCCTCCAAGTAGGCATATATTCCGGACGTACCAAATCCACATTTAATTGAGCTTGCAAAAATTCAATATATTTAATTGTAAACAGCCCACAATCAGATCTGCAAAATAATAAAACATACACGAAATTTAGATGGACATGACATATACGAAAGAATGCATACATGTCGGTTCTAAATGTTAGATTACACCAAACTTACCCATTTGTTTGTCCAGGAGCTCCAACCCTCTGATAATGGAACATCTTGGTGTTAAAATTCTGTTCACGTGCTACATGTAACTTTATCAACCAGGGAACAACCACTTGAATAGGCTTCATACATTCAGCCAGCTGAGCAGCACGAATGTGTTTTGGCAAGCTATCATAAATATAAATAGTTCGCTCCATCAAATCAATCTTTAGTGCAAACCAGTGAGATCCCGGTACACAATAAGGAACATACAAAAATCGACAATTACTCCAGTGTTTACCAAGCACCGGTGAAGTCCCTTTGACATAATCGACGAGCTCTTGGTCGAATACGTAGTTAACATTTTTCTTCTTAGGTGTGCCCATTTTTAGGTAGGCTTTCTTGACCAGTTGCCAAAAATAACAATCCAATATGGCACAATCTTGCTGAAATATATGTGGATATGCCACTGCCCTTTCTCTAATGTGGTATAAGGTCGAGTCGACGTGCTGTACGATAGAGCGTGAGTAATTAAATGCATTATTTTCAAAGTAATAAGTATGATATACACGTATTACTTACATCATCGATAAGCCACCCGTCATCTATCAATAAGTCATCAAAGAATTTTCGTCGCACTTCACAAATAGCCAAAGTTACTACATCACTGTGAAAATTATGATATCAACATAAGTAACATGTAAATCGAAATTTATGTTCATTCAATGTGCCATCCACTTAAATAGAATGAATTACCTCTGCGATGCATTTGTCAACCACTTGTTGAGGTCTTCAACTTTTGCAGGATCTACTTCCCTTAGAGGATCATATGCTTGAATGTTCAACAATTTTCTCCTTTTTAAGGGATTAGTGTATGGAGAAAGCAACATGGCTGATTTTCTCTTAACTCGATGCCCTCTTCCTACAGCCAATTCGGAGTTCGGATCGTCGATCACAATGATTTCATTACTAGGTTGGCATTCATTACTAGGTTGGCATTCATGTGAAGATATCAAAGGCTCTCCAACATCGCCTACAAAGGTTGATCAAATGCAAATTAACACACAACATTGAAAAGTGAAATATTCAAATGCAAATTATATATACCTTTCTTAAATATGTTTGAATCCTCTTTTGTCCCAACAGTCTTCTCTTTCTCTCCAATCCAAAAAGAAGGACGTTGTTGGTACACAACTATGGCAGATGAAGGATCTGACACAAATCCTACAAAAGGAACCCAAACAAAAAAATTATTTTTAGCTTATTGCAAAGAGTAACAGAGAGAATATACCATCATCATATGTAGGAAAAGCCTCGCGTTGTTTATTTGGTGTGCCTTCTTCAGAGCATTCTTCAATAATCACTGGCTCTTCCACTCTTGCCTCTTCGTTGTGTTCACTGTGTGTACTATAAGCACGGTCATCAAATCCACTCCTTTCCTGTGGAACTCCACCTCGACCAGCCAACTGGAGAAACAAATCAATTTTCTTTTCCACTCGGCTGAAGTGCTCCAACATCTCACCTCGCAGCCTCTCCTCAACTCCTTTCAATTCTAGTTTTATTATGTCAGTGATATAATCATAAGAATTTGTTGGTGGTCGTCCAGCTGCTTTAGATGAATGTTCATGTCTAGACACAGATGGTGTATCACATTTTCTTGATGGTGCATCATCACTCTCATCATTTTCTTCACCATCATCCTCAAAATGGGAATTATCTAGCTTATGATCGACATCATCATCAAAAGGTCCAGATTCTTTCCAAAATGGTTCCAACAATTCATCTTCTGTAGGATTTAGAGTGCAATGTACCTCAATCTGAGAAAACAAGAATATTTAAGTATTCAGTCAATTGTTTAGTTATAATTTCAATACGCCATGCAGATATTATTAAACAAAACTCACATTTGACGATTCCAAAAATGAGCAAAATGTTTCCCCCCGAATTTGTTTGCACATTTCCCAGCCTATCATTCTTGGAATTCTAGAATCGTCCATCACACGACCGAATCTTTTTCCAATACTAGGAATTGCTTCAAACGCCCAAATCTGTACAATCAAGAATATAAATTTCAGTAACATAATTAAGAAAGTTTAATGTATAAACTACTTTTACAAAATAGTACCATGATTGCAAGGGGAAATCCATGGAGAGAATACGGATATCGTTCAGAAGTTGTATGATTCTTCAAAATTTCTCCCAAATTACGCTTGAAGACCTTAGTAGTGTATTCATATGATTTTTTCCCCCATGAGTAGTTGTTAAATCTATCGAGATCATCCACCAAATAAAACCAAAATGGGTTAATATATGTATTCTCTTCTGCAGCCAAAATTACATATACCAATATAACGAGCAGACCCAACTTATATTTATCGTTCTTGTGCTTGCAACGTTTGAAAACATCTAATAATAAGCCTCTCTTTATTCTACCGTTGCAACGCTTGAAACGTTCCTTAACCAACCTACAATTATACCCTACAGTCGGATCCTCATCCTCCACATCCCCTGCTTTAAACCCAGTTACCAATGTAAACTCTTGCAATCCAAATCTTGCAAGCTTATCTCCAATTTTAATCCATATGTCATTTTCTTTTGGGGTGCTTATCGACCTCAAAATTAACTGGTGGACCAATTGTGATGTAAGCTTTATATCTCTCATGTTCAACAACTGTCTAAAGCAAGAGAGTGTGAATAAATCTTGATGTGTGTCATCCAAACTGTAGAATACTTCATCGATCATTTTCATTCTACACCTATTACTTATCTTTACGTTCACTATATCTTCAACATCCATTTTTTTCTGCAACCAAAAATGCAAAACAATAATTGAGTTATGAATCAATGAAATTACATATACAGTTAACTACAAGAAATTATGATACATTTAATGATGAGATGTAGATTCATATTGGACATCACTCGAGATAACATTATTACATTATTAGTGGGCAAATGACATTATTTAATGCCTCAGCCCGACCAAAAAAACACAGTGGTGACATTAAATTAAATAAAAGTAACAAGATTTTCTTCAACTCAATAAACCGTGTTCAAACCGTAATAACAAGGCCAATGCTAGACCAAAGTGAGTATTATACTAAGCCCCTATTTGGCTCATTTTTATTTAGTTCTCTACTTATTTATTGTTGAAGGGGGATAACACAAGTTGCCCTAAGGAAGTAAACTAGTTTCAGGAAGCCCATAAAGCTCATACACCCTATGTCCACCACTCTCTCCAAAAAAAAAATGCTTCTATACCTCTCTTTCTATTATTTATCGTCAATCTTCTTCAAAGACAAGCATAATCAAGAAACCAAATTTTCAACAGAAAAAATCCATCTATCAAGGTGGAAAAGCTTCAGTTTTTCGCCCCAAACTATTCTATAAAGACACAAACGATAAAACCAGACCAAAAACTGATAACATAAACAAAGTAAAGAGAAAAATAATCCAGAAATTTCAAAAGGGTAGTTACATTGTTGGCCTGGCCAAAAACAAATAAATATACAAAAAAATGCAAGAAATAAGATTGAATTGCAATTTTGGGCAAGAAACTTTGTCACCTTATTTCTTGTCTATAAATATGCGTCTGTTGCAAATGCTTGAAAATCCTTAGTCATCCCATTTTATTAAAGCAGCAACTGATCCTTTGCGAGGAATATGATAAATATATGCGGGGTGTGAAATGGAAAGATTGACAAAATGTCTGGGTTTAGACTAGAATTTTTCGGTCAAAAAAATGACGAGAAGACGAATGCAGTCGATTTTACAGAAGGCGGAGAAGGGGAAGAAGGAAGCCGTTCATTTCAAAAAAAAATGGAGGAGGGTTTTACGGCAGGTGAAATGAGGGAAAAATGGTAGATTTTTGAGTTAATAGTTGAAGGGTAATTTTGTCATTTTACCATTTTATTACATTTTGATTTTATTTTATTTTTAAATATGAGTCAAAGGCCATTTGTCCAATTACATTGGTGAACCCGGCTAACTGGACTAATTTCCCTTGATTATTTTACTATGTGGCATGAAGCCCGTGGATGTTTCCCTTAGGGGTTTACAATGTTGTATATGGTGTTTATCTTTATTTAATTCCGCTATAGATTATATTTTATGGAACACAAATATGTTAAGTTATCCCAACCAAAATTGTGCGTAAAAGTATCTATAAGAAATTATGATTGACTGACGTATTTTGACTAAAACGAATAATTGAGATAAATTGGTTAATTAAATAGATTTTAATAGTTAAAGGTACAATTAATATTCAAATGTTAAGGCTACTACTGAAATTTCATTGATTTGAAAAATTATTGATAAGAGATGATGACGATAAATGATGTGTCGGATCATTACAAATAAGGATGTCAATTTAGCTCATCGGCTCGAACAACATGTGGCTCTCAGCTCACAACTTGAGAGAATTGAGCCAAGGCTCAACTCGAGCCTTATTTTTGGGCATCAACTTGAGCCTAAGCCTTCCCGTGTGACTCGACAAGCTAAACGAGTCAGCCCGTGTTTTGTAATGCATGCTCGGCTAAAGTTTTTTTGGTTAAATATCTTTCAATGTACTATCAAGTCACAATTATATTGTCATGATGAAATTTGGGATTTCACGCCTTTAATAAAAGAAAGACAAGCTGGCTCGGCTCGACTAGATAGGGCCCGAGCTAAGCCTTGATTTTTTGAATGAGCTTTGGCTCAGCTCAACTCGGATCAGGCCAAAAAATCCCAAAGTGTTTTTGCTCAAGCCGCGACTTTTAGTTCGTCTCATTTACATCCCTAATTACAAATACCATAGTAAATCACGTCAACTAAAAACTTAAAATTGTTAGAGATATTGGACAAATTTATGCTGACTTAGTTTTGTTTATATATCTGAAAATACCAGGCTCGTGATCAACAATCATTGGCGATTGCACTAAAATTATAAAACAATTGATACATGACATGCATTGTACTCCATTTTAAACACATTGGTCTATCCATAATCCAAAGTCTACAAATTCCATGTAAACATATTGGTCTCCATATTTTCTAACTAAAGAAGAACATATTTCTACTAGAATTGGAAAATATTGTTCTATGTTTACCATTTTTTTAATATAAGAGATGCATAAGTAAAAAGAACTTGCACCAGAATAGCTACAGCTTGCCAACCCAAAAACTGGAGAAAAAAATCGGTGAATGTCTTCTTTACAAAAGGCTCTGGAACAAAATGCGCAAGATCCATCTTATGCTCATCTTTGACGTCTACCCTTCTGTTCAATCAAGTATATGCGGCCATATACCCATCGACTACCTGGTCTTGAAACTGATTTCTGTAATGACATCAAAGATACAGATCATTATTATTACAATAAGAAGAAGAAGCATTCCTCAAGCGTCAGCTACTAAAAGTCCAAAGAAGAGGTTCACTTGTTTGCGCCAGTAATAAAGCAACGTGCTACGTTAACAACTGCATAAAATTATAGAAACTACACCTTATCCATTCCTTTGAGAGTCACCAAAAAATCCGCATGTATTTCAATCTCGACTACCCTTACACAACAACCAAAAAGAACTGAAATAACACTTTACACAAAGACCCTGATAAGAAAAAAGGAAAAATGTACAGAGTTGCCCAAGTCTCCCAGTCCAAAAAAAAAGGAAAAAGCCATTTTCAGGCATTACGAAGTGCCTAAACCTCATCCCCTTGCACAGCCATCCCTCACATACAAGAATCTGTTGGGGAACAAACCCACGGAAATGTCTAATTCCAGAGCCAGAAACACGGAACTTTAAATTTTTTATTTTTTTTTTGAGGAAAAAAACAGAAAAACTTCATCGTAAATGTCAATTTCCCAGGAAGTGTCAAGAGTGCAGAACTCTTCAGCATGTGAATTTTATAACGACTCCATTTTTCACTCGTCTCTGCTCCATGAATAGTTTTGTTAACCTGCTTTACATTGATTTAGAAACAATGCATAAAGGAACTAGAAACAAACCAAATTGACTTCAACAAATTTCCTAAAATATTTCTAGAATGATCTCAATTTACTGGCCCTTTCAGGTACTAACAAAAAATTAATGACACAAACACAAACAAGTAACATGTATCATTCCTGATTTCTGAAATGAAAAACGTTTTATAATTTAGCGTCCAAAATCAGAGTCAAGATCCAAGTACCTCGACCTTGGTGCGAAATTCTAAGGAGCTCTCACATACATGACACTCCGCTCTATGAGGAGAACTATTGGACTGATCATACCTAACAAATGCAAACACCTGCAAAAAAAAAAAAAAAAAAACAAATAAATAAATGTAGTAGTAGCTCAAGATACAAGGATCATGCACTGAATAATACTTTTTGTCAGATGTGAGAGATAATAAATACCAACAATTCAAATAAAAACAAAAGGGTTCGAAATATGGTGGCTAATTTCCATTACTAACCTCTTCACTGCAATTAGGGCATGCTCCTTTTAACGCCACCAGGTTATTATTCCAAAGCCTTTGAAGTGCTCCAACTACATGAATATCTCCTAGTTAGAGGGCATATCTGGAGCATAGCATGCTATATATTTAATTCAACTCAGTTGTGCTTCTGCATAAGATAATCAACAACCTTAAAGAAAACAAAACGTTTATAATACAATGAGCTCATTACATGCACAGCATGACAGTCAAAGACTATACTTGAAATCCAGTCTGTTATAATTATAATGTTATTGATGTTTAGTTATCATTTATCCCATCAAGCAATTGTGAACAACAATATCTTCATTACTAGGTATCATTAGAAAATCACTAGAAAATAGGAAAATCCCCTGCTGTAGGCCATGTAGAATCCTAGTTTATGTTAGCAGTTACATGATTTACAAAAAGATACTTTAGTTCTTCTCAACCACCAGACATTTTTTACTCCAAAACTCTATTGCATCAATACACCTATGTACATATTAAAAGACAATAAATGTTTTCAACAACCCCTAGATCCCCACACCCACTCCCACCACAAACGGAAGAACCTGGCACCCATGGTATAAATATAAAAACAACCAACATCAACTCTAAGATATGTTATATAAAAGCATGTTTGGGAGAGCTTTTTTAAGCTTATAAAATAACTTATAGAAGGAGAGAGAAAAAGCACGAGTTCATAAGTAAAATAAGCAAGCTTATAAGCCCACCCAAACATGCTCTAACTAAGACCATCTTGCTCACTTATTTAAATGGAGCAACAATTTTTGATAGGTTTTGCATCCCATTTCTCAGCCTATCCATTAATGCAAGTGAACAAGGTAAAATGACACTAAGCCCATGTTTGGCTAATGTTGTTTATAATCGGACAAATCATTTTTAATCTACAAATTTTGTAGGGCTCAAGAGTACTACCCACTTATCCACACCTAGTTTGTATCTGTGTATAAATTGTTTATAACATGTCCTTTCAAAATTTAAGAAGCATAATTAAACAGATCTTCCTGCATCTCGACTAGAGAGCATAAATAAAGATAGCTCTAAGGGCAACAAAAACATATAAGATTCAAAGCAGAACACACTCAACTTATAGCACCCATACATGAATAAAAATGTCATCAGAATGAAAATTCACATAGTGGACAAAACATGTTTGGGAGCGATTATAAGGAGCTAAAAAGCACTCACAAACATGCTCAATAGACACCTCACAGTATAATAGTACAGTTTAATTCTTGACTAAGGAATTCTAGGTGGAAATTAAAGACATTCAACATCAATTTCATCTTCTGAATATCAAATATATTACCTGAAGCTGATGCAATTGGGTAGCCAATCATGAATCCTAATAATATTAAGAGAGTGCCGTTAAGCGTGGTAAGAAACTCCAGCACAGAAGCTTGACTATCATAAACAACTCCAGAATCAATTGCATCTTGATAAGCTCGACAAATGGTGTAGAGTATAGGCACAAGACATGCTGAAGAGCCAAAACCAAGGATCAAGAACCATATGCTTGCTAAAGCCATAACCTGTGAACGATCTTCCTGCCCTACAACCACATATTCAGTAATCAAGTGCAGCAGAGAAAAAAACACTAACACGATATTGTTCTAGGTAAAGTACTTTAGTCTATGAAAAATAATTTCTAGCGGATATGGAAGATGATACTTTTGAGAGGCCTAAACTGCACTATATCGGATCGACACAACTACAATAAAAATCACTACAATAAAGTTGCAAACCAACGACGATCTATTTTCAATTGAGAGACTCATAATGGTTAGTATATACATGATTCAATCAATCGAACAATTAGATAGCTGATGCACAAAACTCCAAAGATATCAAGCAATACTTGCGGTTGTACTGGTATCAGTGTCAATAGTATTAGCAAGAGTTACAAATATAAACACGGTGAAGTTTAGCAGTACATACTGAATTTTTGTATCAAATCCTTAACCGTGCATATTCCTTTAAAACACATTATTGAATAATAAATTTATTAGGACTGCCGAGTGGAAGGTTCAGTTTCTTCAATTTTGTTAATTATTGAAGATTTCACTTGTAGAATGCATTCCATGTGATTGTTCTTTTACATGCCTTGAAAAGCATTGTGAAATTAACACTTTATAAATGCCATCAATGCTCAATTTTGTGAATTAACTACGAACATGGAACCATACTTCTCGTTGAAACTCGTTTGATTCAAATTGTACAAGGTAATCTTTTGATACAATTAGCCATTAGGTCCTCTGCTCGATTAATAAGTCTAGTTAGGGACCATTAGCTCTCTTGCTCATTAATAAGTCTAGTCAAAATCATTTAATAAGATTTCAACCATTCAAACTCAGTCATTTCGAGCATTGCTTGCCAATTTTTTTTTTTCTCACATCATAATAAAGACTTTAAAATAGTGTGAGGCAAGATGAACACATTAACTCATACAGACAGATAATAAGCCAATACTTGAAACAATTTACCTCAGCATCAGCATAAGTAGATTGCCGTCTGAGACTGCATCGTGGGTATTTCACCACATACTTTGAACCATACCGCCGCAACTTCAACTGTTACAAATGAATGGATAACATTAAAATGAACAATTCTACACTAATCTGAAGAACAAGAGATATTACCTCGACTCTATCAAACATATCATCCACTATCAAAGGCTTCCCACTATAATACGCATCACGTGCCTAACAAGTAATGGCAATCAATCAACAAAAATAAGTAAATAATTGACTAGGAAAACGGTTATTGTAGGAGAGTTCAGTTACATATTCTGCTTACCTGACGATAGAGCGCTTCGAGGGTTTCTTGGCTGGCAGTTTCGATGGGACCAACAAATATGCAGGAGGGCCCTTCCGGAGGCCGACGGGTTACATAAGCAGTGACCGGGCTGGAAATGCAGTGGCTCCGAGTGGAGACCCGGACCGAAATCGGGGCTCTGATGTAGGAGGCGATTCGAGAAAGTTCAAATACGGCGGAGCCGATCACGTGAGGCGTCGCCGGAGAGCGCGCGGCAGCCATCAACTACTTTACAAAACTAGTAATGATTAGCATATACGCAATCGAAATCTTATTTGTTTTTGTGTGTGGCGTGTGCGTGAACTTGTGGCCACACATTAATACAAATCTCTTGAGGCTGTAATTTCAGTTTTGCACGTAAATATCCATCTGACTGGCGGCCCGGGATTCCATTTTTTGCGACAAAAATTTGTGATTCGTGGTGGATAATTGAAACGGTAAGCCAATTTGACCTCTCAACTCACAATCATACTAGTACATGTATATTTATTTTTAGACCCTTTTCTTTACGCACTTCAGTGTGGTAATATTGAGTTAATTATTTGAATACTCACTGAACTTTAACGTAGTCACGACTTACTCACTGAACTTTAAATGTCGTCTCAATGGTCACTGAACTTTCGACCGTTTCACCACATCCACCACTCACCAAATTCCGTTACCATCGAGGCTGATGTGGCGGACGGAAAACACACGTGGAAGGTGACGGCTGTTTAAAAATGACAACTCAACGAAAATATTGTTTCATTACTCATTCAACTTACCTTTGTCACGGTTTACTCATCGAACTTCAAAATGCTTCCCAATGGTCACTCATCTTTGAAATTGAAATGTTGCACTCTATTTATCATCCACATATTATGTTCCCTTTATTCCTAATATTCACACAAAAAAACTCTACGTTGTAAGTTACAAATATTTTAAAAAAAAATTGCAACTCAACAGTTTTTTGATAATATTTTTTTAAAATATTTTTTTATACGTTTCTTTCCGGTTCACTTAGCAAACATGACAACTTTGTTGAATATTTTTAACATTTATAACTTACCACGTGGAATTTTTTGTGCGAAGAAAGTAAATGCATTTTGGAATTTTTTATTTTTCAAAACAATTTTTAAAAATGGCTAAAAAACCCGTTTTCAATAATTTCAAAATGGACACTGATAAGTGTAATTTTTACTTACCACATGAGTATGCTAATATTTGTGTTCCTCGCATAAACTCATTTGTTATTATCGGCAGATTGACAGTTCAAATTTGGGCAATTTCAGTGCTTCTGTGACCAAAATGGCTTTCTTCTCCTCCACTTTGAGATTAGCAGTTGACAATGAATGTGGTACAAAAAATTCCACGTGGCAAGTTATAAATATTAAAAATATTCAACAAAATTGTCCTGTTTGCTAAGTGAACCGGAAAGAAACGTATAAAAAAGGAACCAAAAAAAAAAATTATCAAAAAATTGTTGAGTTGCAATTTTTTTTAACATTTGTAACTTACCACGTGGAATTTTTTTTGTGCGAACATTAGGAATGAATGGAACAAAATATGCGGATGATGAGTAGAGTGCAACATTTCAATTTCAAAGATGAGTGACCATTGTAAAGCATTTTGAAGTTCGATGAGTAAACCGTGACATAAGGTAAGTTGGATGAGTAATGAAATAATGTTTTCGTTGAGTTGTCATTTTTAAACGGTCGTCACCTTCCATGTGTGTTTTCTGTCCGCCACGTCAGCCTCGATGGTAACGGAATTTGGTGAGTGGTGGATGTGGTGAAACGGTCGAAAGTTCAGTGACCATTGAGACGACATTTAAAGTTCAGTGAGTAAGTTGTGACTACGTTAAAGTTCAATGAGTATTCAAACAATTAACTCGGTAATATTAGGGGTAACCGTGGGTCGGTTCGGTTCGGTTCTGCTCGGTTCCAAAATTTTCGGGTATTTAATAAATGGATCCGTCGTGTCCAAATATAATTACCGTAATATGGCAAATAACCTGTTGAACTCGATGCTCGTGGATCTCATCCGTATGAGACGGGATTATTCGGGGTGTGATTATCCACCTAATCGAATAAACGGACCAGAATCGGGTGAGGATCATTACATCGAGGCGGGTACGAGGCGAGGGTAATTTCAAATTTAAATTTTTTATCTAACAAAAATAATAAATTTATCATCATTTTTAAAAAAGAACATAAACCGTTTTTAACAAATTAATAAAAAAATAATAATATTTACTAACTAAAGACATAAAAAAATAAAAGCAAAAAATAAAATAAATGGGGCAAGAACTCGATCCCGTCCCACCACGATCCTGCCCTGAACTCGTCCGTCCCGCTTTAACCGGGTATGAGAATTGGGTAAGATAACAAAAATATCTGATAAGACGAGGGTGAGAATGACTGAGACGTCTCGTACATGCCCTGCGCTATTAATTTTAAACTCAACCATCAATTCAAGACCCATATAAAAATGTCAACCATATTGTAAGTAAAGATAATGCTATCTACTCGCACACCCCCAAATGGACCTGTTAAATTATTATTTTTCTACAAACTTATTTTCAATCACTCGTTTTCGCAATAAAATATTTTATACATAAGTATGAAATTTTTCCTACTTTTTAACCATACATTCTTAAAAAAAATTCCAAAATTTATTTTTCCAAAAAAAAAAAAAAAAAAAACCCCATTTTAATGTCAAATAGTGGCTTATCCTGTTTAGTGTGCAAAACAAAAAAAAAAGTCAAAATCATTAATTAATTTCAATTACACATTTTATCATCTTTTATCAAAGGGCACTTGACGAAAAAAAGGCAGCCATACAGGCTAGAGCAGCACCTATATGAATTCTGAGTTTTTTGCACGTAGAAGGGGAATAACTCTTATTTGAGCTCCATTTTTATTGAGACCAAGTTTCGTAATAGTGGTTTTTTTTTTTTTTTTTTTTAGAGAATGTGTGTTTAAAATATAAAGAAACGTGTTAAATTATTTTATTTTGTAAATATGTGATTGAAAATGAGAACACGATCAAATTTCTTTATACTTCGATAAATTAAATCATTATTATAATAGATTAGGGGCTTGTTTGGCGGAAATTAAAAACATAATTTTGATCGTTAGTGGGTCCCACGGCTACCTAAATTGTGTGAAGGAAGTCAACAATGGAGGCTACTAACGGTCCAATAATTGCTTAAAATTTGGATTAAATTTGCCAAGAGACAAGTTCTAGAAATAGAAATAACACAATAGTTAACAAAACAATCAACTTTTCTTTGGATGGCTAAAATTCAAGTCTAGCGTGACCAAATTAACTTTTTCTTAAACCATAGCACATAGTTACGAAATTCAAAACGAGCTCAATATTAACACATTAATCATAATTCTTTCACTAATTAAATATTTAATTAAGCTTAGTTCATTTTCGCTTTAATCCCCCAAATATCCAAAACTATAATTTTAGTCCTTCGACCTTTCAAAAAATATATAAAAGTCCAGTTAAATATTATGCAAAACAAAGTGAGTTATTATTAACTTGTACGATGGTTAGACATGACAATTCAATCGAATGACTAACTTAATGGCTAGGAGAATACTTAAATTTTGGAATTTACACGATGTGTCAGTGACGTAAATAATATAAAAGATAACAAGGAAAAAAGAAACTACTGCGGAAAATTGTTATGGATTGAAATGCCCTGATGCCTATTTGTTGTGAGAAAATAATAGATTTAGTCATATTATGAAGTAATTGATCACAATAATAAAATAATTTGTAGATAATGGAGATTTTATTATAATAAAGAGAGAGAATACAAAAATTATGTGTTTACAATGTTTCTAACTTCTTATTGAGCCCCCGTTTGACACCCATTTTTTTTCTCGTTTTTTCTCTTTCTTCATTTCCACCATACATTCTATCAATAAAATAATATTACACATAAACCTAAAAATTCTCCTTACTTTTTAATCACACATTCTTTCATCAATCACTATTCAAAAACACATTTTTCTACTAAAATGGGTGTCAAACACCCCATAAATTATAATGAAGAGCCAATTATATATAGGGAACAAATTGAGAACGTCCAAACTCTTATAATAGAGTTGCAGTTGAAGTAAAATGCCAAAAACAGAGTAGACAAGAAAAAAATCGCGCAAGATAGAAAACAGAACCGAGATGCCACCACCAAAATTATCGTAGCACCGCGATGCCAACGGTCGAGTCCTTTACTACAAAAATCTTGATTTTCTTCATCCTAATATCTTCTTCAAGTCAAACATAAATTTCTATTTCCAATGAGCTTCCAAGTAGAAATTCAATTAAAATTCGTCAAGTAAACTTGAATATGATTTCACAATAGTATTCCAAATAGAAATCTTCTTAATGTACACTTTAATTAGAACTCTCAATTATCTTCAACAAATAATTCGAGTCACACCCAAATTCTCACAAAAACACTAGCCACATTTCTTATCGAGTTGAAAGGCCTCTCTTTAAAATGTCCACAGCCTCTTAACCTCCTTAGATGATCACTCTTCTGCTTCCTCCCTTTGTAATAGTAGATGTAACATAATCAAAAATTGAAGCAAGCTGTTGGGGGTACGTGTCTAAAAGTATTAGGATATTACTATAATAAGATAAACATTTCGAATGTTATTGCATAAATAATAGAGTTATTTATTTCTATAAAAGAGATTTGCATTATATTTTAAGCATATGTATAAAGTGCATTCGATCGATGATTGAAATACAAAATAGAGTCTCTTGTTTGTGGATTATTGGTCAGATTTCAGTGCCTACTCATTATGTGTAATTTGAACATGGATTATACTAAAGAAGATTCGAGGGTTGGAAGAAATTCAAGAAACTCAAGCCTCTTGATTGAAGTGGGAGATTCAAATCATACGACTCAGAGCAAATTCATCATCATGTTACGTATTCCGCTTTAAACGACTATGTAATTAATTGTTTAGGTCAATGAATTATGTACAAGTAGCATAATTTTACCTTCAATACTTGATGAATAGGGCTGCACTCAAGGGCACACTGTAGAAAAATGGCCGGAGATATTGCCAAGTAAGTGATCAAACTCTCATTTCTTGACCCCTCTCTAGTTTTTGTTCTATTTCTGTGAAAACAAGCAACCAAAATAACAACCATACTCACCCTATGCTCGTAAACCTTAAGCAAGTCATTGACAACACACGATTTAATTCATAACGCAATTACGATTATGCTAGGCCACACACAAGATATTTCAATAGATATAGTTTTCAAATATATTATTCCTTGATATGAATTATTTTAGCTCTGGCTGGGTCTTTTGACATGGAAAGTCTTCTGTTTTTGAGTCGTATTGTGGGCTAAAAATTGATATATATTAGGCTGAATTCTACATATTCGATAGCGTGTAAGTTCCAGCTGAAGTTGGAGACCTCTTGGTGCTAATGGAAGTCATGCAGCCCCTTGAACAGTCAAGAACGAGGCCTCAAATGGGAGCCTGCAGCACGAAAGAGCTGGTTCTCTAATGATCTAAATCAGATACAGACAACTGATGCCACAACATTTGTTAGACTGCCAAATAGTTTCTTACCGTGGAGTTCTACACAATGACAGACAGGACTAGGGCGAGTAAGCTAATTGTAACAGCTATACCCGAAGCTAGAATGTGCTGGTGATGACCTCCAAATCTGTGATTGCCTTCTTTCCAAATTCCATTTCTTAGTAAGAATGGGTGACAATATTCTACCTAAATAGTAGACACATGTAAGAAATAAGAGAATACTAAAGATCCGAGCCATAGAATTTCTATGAACTTTTGTTGATAAACTAACAGCGCCTAGGGGGTGGTGTTGATGTGATAAGAAACGACCAGCTTAATGACTGTGGATTATCACTTCAACCAGCTGAAACTCTGCTCAAGTGCTTGGTGCATTTAGGCCAATTAATATTGCTCCTTTACAAGCAGATATCAACTGAAGGGTATGCAAAATGGATGATTAATTGGACAAATGCACTCAAAGCTTATGCTGGTGTCTGTTCAGTCTAGAATACTCATGTTGCTTTTGATCTAAAGCATGAACGTTTTATTAGATCTCTCTCGGGATCGAATCATAAACTCAGAAGAGCTGTACTAGACTATATCTAGGGTTTATCTACAATGGAACATCTTGACACCTCTGTGGCATATTGGCATGGACTGACATGGTTGATTTAGTTTTTATTAAAGGACATTCTCCTTGCAAACTCTCATGTTCATCGTGATGTACGGGGTGCAAATGAGGTACTGGAAAACCTATATAATGCCTCAGGGTTGCTTGTTCCCATCCAACTCCCCAGTTCTTCAGAATCATGGAGCCAATTTCCAGAACTAGATTACTCGGAAGATCAAAATTTCCAATCATCGGTGAAGTTACATGGACCTTTCTTGCTGAGCTATGAATCTCCTTGTACATATGAAATGTACAAAATAAAATTACAGATGTATAGGTTGTAACACTGCATTAGCTGGTTGAACTATATTTTTTGTCCGCATCCAATTAAATCTTGATAGCCGGCAGTCTATTAAAAAAATTGTCAATTGTACATGTAGTAGGATTGCTGATTTATACATCACAGTGATTCTATTCGTCCCTGAATTAAGCATCTTGTACGGATGAAATGTACAAAAAGCAGACGTACACGTGGCAACACTGCATTGACTCTTTTAACCCTTTTTTTGTCCTACAGCCGGTTAAAGCTTGACAGCTTGCAATCTGTCAAAGAAATTGTCAATCATTTTGTAGATTTTTATCTCTACCTAGTTGAAGAACTGTGTAATTCACTGGGACTATATACAGTCTAATCCTTAGCCTATAATCGGTGACGCAAGTTTTTTATTTTTTTTGACAGTTTTCAGAGGTAGTACAAGTATTGATGAAGAAGAAGCAATACGCAAAGCTACTTATAGAAACTTACATGAAATACATTGAG
>CM032632.1:22051350-22111318 GCA_019097785.1 Fraxinus excelsior | reverse complement strand
GCTGTTAACAGCCCAAAATTAGGCTGTTAACAGCCTAACAGCCTATTTTTTAGGCTGTTAACGGCCTAAAATATTGGTCATATTTTAAGGCTGTTAACAACCTAAAAAATCGGCTGTGTTATGCAAATAATTGGGAATGTTAGACTGTTAGGTGTTGTTTTGTTTTTTAATAAGTTTTCTATTTGAAATATTTACAAATTCGATTTTGTCATGCCACACAGATATGAGGATTATACTCCCGGTTTGTTATTTTGACGATTTTGAGTTGGATGAAAATAATCGATGGACATGGAAATGGACAAGTGACGGACAACGTAATATGCCAACACATATAACAGAGACTACATCGTACGACGAACTGTACCATGATATACAGAAGAAGCTGAACGTCGATTTATCTCTATACAATATGGTACTGAGATATCAATTCCAAGAGCATTTGCCATTTTCAATTCCACCTGCAAATGTTACATCTGATATTGACGTGAGTTATCTGTATGATTTGAACAAAACGCAAA
Organism: Fraxinus excelsior; assembly: GCA_019097785.1. Lineage (NCBI taxonomy): Eukaryota > Viridiplantae > Streptophyta > Magnoliopsida > Lamiales > Oleaceae > Fraxinus > Fraxinus excelsior. The sequence goes on along the minus strand of CM032632.1, from coordinate 22,110,800 downwards.
TGACACCAATTTGCGTGACTTTAGTGATGAAGGACGACTTAGAAGGTAGAAATGAAAATTCGGATGGAGCTGATGACAATGCAAATAATTTTTGGGATACGGTGGAGATAACTCGCGAGGATGACACAAATATTCCCGAGACAGTTGTTCATCATCATGACATCACTAAGACGCACATAATTCAATCGGTAGTTCAGGACAGCGAGAATGTAAATGAATTTACAAATGAGGATTTAATTGGTTTATCCCGTCAGAGACATGAGTGGGGTGGGAACTCAGGGGCCGGAACAAGCGGACCTTCATCTAATTCTTCACGTGTGGTTCCCGATGAAAAAGATTTGTATGTTGAGCAACTGTTTGAAACGAAGAAAGCTTTAGAGGAAGCTGTGCACCTCCTGGCATTGAAATTCAATTTTGAGTTCAAGGTAAAGAAATCAAACAAATCATTGTTGACAGTTGTTTGCGTTGACGACAGTTGCCGTTGGCGGTTGCGAGGGACTAAGATGGATACGAATGAGAATTTTGTAGTTCGCAAATATATACGGGAACATACTTGTGAATTGGGGATTCGTCAAAACGATCACAGACAAGCTCGATCATGGTTTATTGGACGACAGATAATGCACAAGTATCAGAACCCACGGACGATCTATAGACCTTCAGACATCATTAACGACGTTCGACGAGAGTACGGAGTGGTCATGAGCTACCAGAAGGCCTTGAAGGCCAAAGAATGTGCGTTGGAGGATTTATTGGGCTCGGCCGAGGAGAGTTATGCTAAATTGGCCAGATACTGTCATAATTTGGGGACAACGAATCACGGTTCCACTTTTTTCATTGAGACGGAGGGCGAAAAATGTTTTAAGTATTTATTCATGGCTCTTGGACAATGCATTAGAGGATTTACAAATGCGATGCGACCAGTCATTTTAGTGGACGGTACAACTCTAAAATCGAAATACAGGGGTACGTTGATTATTGCTACATGTCAAGATCCCAATATCCAGATTTACCCACTTGCATTCGGCATAGTCGACAGCGAGAATGATCGGTCAATGAGTTGGTTCTTTACGAAGCTCAGGGAAGTGATCGGGGAAGTCCCTCATCTTGCATTCGTAACATATCGGGGTCAGTCTCTAATAAATGCTATTGCTGAAGTCTTCCCCGAGGCACATCATGGGTACTGCATGTACCACATACAAGGTAATCTGAAGACTAGATACCGGGGCCAAGGCATCGTTTCATTGTTCAGGAGGGCGGCCGAAGCTTACAGTGTCGAGGAATGCAATAAGTGGTTGGTCGAGATAGGGAAGAAGTCGATATCGGCATGGGATTATCTTACAAAGATGGGGATAGAACATTGGGCGCGATCACATTTTCCAACACGTCGGTACAACTTGATGACGTCAAATAACGTGGAGTCTATGAATTCACTGTTTAAGAAGGATCGAGAGTTGCCAATTCTCGCATTGATTGAGAACATTCGTACGAAACTGCAGCAGTGGTTTCACGACCGACGTGTTGAATCGCAGAACTGCTCGACTTGGCTAGCCCCGGCTCAAGAGGAAAAATTGTTCAAGGCCGCACAGGTTGCGAGGAGGTTGAATGTGGAACCACTAGATGAGTCGCGCTTCTCTGTACAAGATGCACGTCAGCTGATATACATTGTGGACCTGAATGAACACACATGCACTTGTGTTCGATTTCAGTTGGAGAGTTTTCCATGTGAGCATGCAGTCGCGGTATCTATGAACATAGGCTTTGCAGCGAGAACATTATGCTCTCAGTATTACACGGCTGAGTATTGGAGAACTGCATATGCTGAGACTATATTTCCCTTACCGAACGAATCTGATTGGGAAGTTCCTGACCATATTTTCCCACTGAATAGTTTGTCGCCACCGGTAACTGAACCGCGTGGCCCTGGACGCCCACGAACTTCTAGAATACCATCTACTGGAGAGTTTTCTCGACCGCGTCGGTGCGGCAGATGTAGAGCAGTCGGTCATACTCGTCAAAATTGTACGAGTCAAATTCCCCTAGATAACAATTAGTCAAATATGTAATGGTATTGTTGCTAAATGAACAATATTTAATTATTTAACCATAATTTGATAATTTGATTAAGTGTACAATAGTAACAGTTAAGTGCACAATATTTATTATATAATTATTTATACATAAGTACAGTTATTTCACACATACATAAACGAGTTACTCAATTCAATTCAACGTACTATATTTTTACAATATTTACAAGTATTAAATAAATGAATCAACAATTAAATGTATAACGTTTACGGATCACACTCGAATTCGTATAAATCACACGCTAATTTATTCCTCCAAATTTGTATCCATGCTTGGTTGATTCCATCAACCTTATGTCCTATACTCAAAAACTCGATGTACCTTATCCATGCATGATGATTCAAGATCGCTGGAACATATATATGTGTACAAGCATCCCATGCCTTTCCCCCGAGCCTCGGCAATATCCCTACGACCCATTCGGCCATATATTCAGGTAGCACGTACTTACTACCCATACATAGCAACGACTCATGCTCAATGGTAACAGCACCCAAAAACTCAATGCTCAGTATGAGTCGATCGGGCATATCAAATGATTGCGGATATTGTCGAGCTCGATCTCGTAGTAACTCCATGGCCAGGTCGATGTGCTACATCAGGAAACACCAATAAAAAACTTAGCGAGTTATTTCATTTCATAAAACAAAAAAATAATGTATACATAATAAACAACAAAATGAATATTTCACTTACATCGTCGGCAAGCCACGTCCCTGAAGTGGTGATCTCGCGAAACCACTTATATGCATCTACTATCATCTTCGAGCCAACTTGGCGGCTTTGTCTGAAAATAAAATTTGAAAAAATGTTGAAAAAGATATAGATGAATTAGCGTAACGTACTTTATTTAAATTCTATAATACTTACCGGGGCTTAATTATCCTCAACTCTGCCTCGAAGACTTTCCATCTTGCTGCGTCCACCTCCCGGAACAGATTGGGGTACGTCCCGTCAACGAACGTCCTCCTCTTGGCCTCAGCCGTAAAGGGAAAATGACGTACTGCAAAGGCAACCTGACCCTCTTGCCGACCACCTGCTCCGGGGCGTCAGCGGCATGCCTTTTTCCCGCCGCTACGTCAGGTGTACGCTCGCCCTCCACCTCGGGAATAACATCATCCGGGCTCACCACCACCACCAACTCCTCCGTCCTACCCTCTGCCTCTGTACTCCCCACCACCACAACCTCCTCCGGGGCAACTGCCTCTGTCCTACTCTCCTCCGGTGGAACTGCCTCTCTCCTACCCTCCTCCGGGGGAGCCGCCTCTCTCCTACCCTCCTCCGGAGGAACCGCCTCTCTCCTACCCTCCTCCGGGGATAAAAAAAAACGAAGCCAATGTGGCATCATCCGCCCAGAAATGACCCCCTCCATCACCCCGTCCCTCACCCCGTCTCCCGCATATGATATCGCCTCGGAGGGCTGCAATCTCAGCCTGAAGCTCTCGGCGCATCTCGTCCATCTGACCCCTAAACTCTCCGCGCATCTCGTCCATCTGACCCCTAAACTCTCCGCGCATCTCGTCCATCTGGCCCCTAAACTCTCGGCGCATCTCGTCCATCTGACCCGCTATAAATACTGTCAGGCGATCGTACAGATCAGTGGACGGTGGAGAAGGTGATCTGATCGGCGGTGATGCCCACGGCGGCGGTGATGAAGTAATCGGTGGCGGTGATGCCATCGGCAACGGTGATGCCCTCTGCGGCGCATCTGACCACGGCAACGGTGATGCCCATAAGGGCGAGGAGGCACCTTGCGGTAGGGGCGGTGAAACCCTCGGAGGTGAAGCCCTCTGCGGCAGTGGCGGCGATGAAGTAATCGGCACCGGGGGCGGTGATACCCTCTGCGGTGGCGGCGACGGTGAAGCCCTCGGCACCGGCGGTGGTGAAGCAGTTGGACCGCCCCCCTACACGGATTGAAACATAAAAAATTATTGTATTTAATGAAAATTCGATTAACACATGCAAATCGATTATATTCAATTCACGTACCTCATCTCGAGCGGCTTCATCATGCCCATGAGCTGCCAATTCACGCACATATCCACGTCCCTCCTCCTCCATCGACGGCATCAACTGCGTTATGATTCGAATCTGGCATAACAACATTTGTTAATGATCACATTAACATATTTTGGAGCTACACACAACATAAATTGCAAATGTATTATCTTACCTGAGGGTCGTCGAGGAGAGCTGATAGCTTTTTGCTAGTCGGACATCCCTCTGCTCGCCAATGATGCATCCGAGGGCAGCGTGTCTCCCCTCGCTTCGCAAACTGGGTACCTAGGAGGGGGACCGTCTCGTACGCCCAGATCTGCAACACATACAATATTATATTCATATTTATTGTAAACAATATTATAATAAAGTATGTCAAACATTTACCTGCACGGCAAGGGGTAATCCGTATGTATCGTATTTACGCATGGTCCCCTTCGGCCTCGAGTGTGATCTGGTGAATACGTGCACCGTGTCCTCAAAACATCTCCGGCCCCACGGATATGTGTTGAACACATCAAGATCGTCAACGATCTGCAGATGGAAAAGGTCAATCCCAGTCCTCCGATGGTGACATCGCAACACGCTCTCAAGGATGTAGACCAGGCCGAGCTTCAGTCTATCCAACATGTCGTCACATCTAGTGATCGCGTCCATGAGAGTCGACAGCAGCACCGTCCCATGTCCCTCAAAGTAAGTGTCGTGCAATCTGCCTCTCTGAGTATCAGTGATGAGAGCAAAATCAAACATGGAGAAACTCGGAACCTTGCCCCCAAGGTCGAAGTGGAGGGCATCGCCGTCGACTGGAGTAAGCAATCGGCACAGTAGTGCATCGAGGATCTGCCCGGAGAACTGTACGTCTCTCAACTCGTACAGGGGCCAGAGGAAGCATATCTGCATGATGCTCATCAAGCAGCTCCAACACGGCAGTGTAACTGCCGAAGTTACCGTTCCAGGTAGCCTTGCCCGGCATCTGTCTCAACGTCACGTCCAAGTGATACTCCATACTGCAAAATTGAAAAAACAAAAATTAACTATCAGCACTTCGAACATAAGATAATGAAATACAGTAAAATCGCATAACAATTACAATTATTTATTTCGTTATACTATTAATGATCATATTAAAATTATAATTAAAATTATACATATAAATTTTATTTAAATTTATTAAATTATCAACAAAAATTAAACGAAATAATTAGAAGTAACTAATTTGTTAAAATATAATATTTAACGGTTACAATTATTTATTTAATTATATTATTAATTATCAAATTAAAATTACGTATTCAATTATAAAATTTTTACTCGACTTCGTAAAATATTTAATTCTATAAATATCTAGAAAAAAGAATTTCTCAATTTAATAATTATCAATTTCAATTTATTTATTTCATTATATATAAAAAAAATCGAACAAAAAGATATTATTAAAATTAAATAAGGAATATAAATATTATTTAATTAAATTTGAAAAATTCAAGACTTGTTATACAATGAATATTTAATTACAGAATATATATATATATATATAATTCAAACAAAAGCAAATTATTAATTTCATTATATTAATAATTATCATATTCAAATTAAAATTAATAATATAAATTTTATTTAATTAAAAGGAAAAAAAGAATTAAATAAATAATATATAATTATTTATTAACAATTACAATTATTAATTTCATTATATTAATAATTATCATATTCAAATTAAAATTAATAATATAAATTTTATTTAATTAAATTTGAAGATATTAAAGTTTTTTGACAATGAATATTTAATTAAAGAATCTTCAATTTCAAAATTAAAAGGAAAAAATGAATTAAATAAATAATATATAATTATTTATTAACAATTACAATTATTAATTTCATTATATTAATAATTATCATATTAAAATTAAAATTAATAATATAAATTTTTATATATTATCAAATTATATAATTATATAATTATATATATATTAATTATACATTTATTAAATTATATATAAAAAAAAACTAAACGGGCCGGCTGTTAGTTGGGGGCCCAATTGGCCTCCAAAATGGGCTGTTAACAGCCCGTCCAGTGGAGGCCTTGGGCCCCCAATATGGACGGTTAACAGCCGGTCCAGAAATGGACCGGCTGTTAGTTGGGGGCCCAAGGCCTCCAAAACGGGCTGTTAACAGCCCGTCCAGTGGAGGCCTTGGGCCCCCAAATGGACGGTTCACAGCCGGTCCAGAAATGGACCGGTTGTAAACCGCCGGTCCATTTCTGGACCGGCTGTTAACCGTCCATTGGGCAGCTTCCTTCTCGCCGGAAATGGCGCCTGAAAATCGCCATTTCCGGCGATTCAAGGTCCCAAAATGACCACATTCCTCAAAAAAATTGCCCTATAGCCTAGATCTACTCATACATTTCATAAATAACAAAAAAATTCGAGCTTTAACACATATATACACGAGGAGTCCGTTTTCAAATAAAAAAACTAACATTTGTTCTGCGTGGGTCATCTTTGTCGGTGGGTGGCCAGCTCCTTTGTGAATAGTGGTCGGTTTTTGTGAATAATGGTCGGTTTTGGAAAAATTTTGGACGGTTTTCACGTTTGTAGACTTTTTCTTCTCCTTCCAATGAGGGTATTTTTGGCAAGTTACCTTATAACCTTCATTTTCGGGTTTTCCTTTTTTTTTTTTATGTTATTTATAGGTCCATTTTGGCCTTTTCAACAGGCCATTCACACGTATATCCTCGCTCATTTGCGTATGAACTGCAAATCTTGTTCTTTTGTTTCCCGACACGTGCTTGCTTTAAATTGGGTTAATTATAAACTAACTGCATAAATTAATTTGCAGTTGATTAGAATTGAAGAAGAGCTTGGAGACCAAGCTATTTATGTTGGTGATGACTGGAGACACTGCTGAACATTTTCAAAGTTTGTCTGTTTCAAGTGGTATTTTTCCTCCGCGTTATTCTGCAGCATTGGCTCCCTCGTTCTTTTCATAGTTGCTTCGACATACGGAGTTTCTATGGAGCATTAGGAAATTAGCCTCACAGGTTTTTGTGGATAAAAGTTCAGGATTCGGGTTTTGTGAGTTGGGTTTTTTGTGGAAATCAAACGAGTGTTTTGAACCAGTGTACAAGTGACAAATTGTTTCCAAATGCGCAAACTTACTTTTGAGACCAAATGCGTAAAATTTAGGATAAAAAAGTAGTTGAGTTCAGGGACATGGCTGAGGATTATTCAAGTTGCATATCCTGCATTCCAAGTCTGTTCCCTGCTGCAGGAGCTGACTTGGAATTCTAACACTAAATTGCAATTTTTTGAAAATGGCTTCCTCACATGCAGAGTAAAAATAGTGTCACTTTCTAATTTTTAGGCTTTATTTGATTCCCATTTTTTTTTAATACATTTTTCTCTCTTTTCCTTTCAAGCATACATTCTTCATTAAAATAATATTATATGTAAATAAATTTCTTTTTTCCTTCTTTAGCCACCAATTCTCCAACAATCTACTATTCCAAAATAATTTTTCAAAAAGATTGGGGATGGTAATTATTTTGGAAAAATAGAGTTTTAAAGGGTTAATTTCACAAATGGTCACTAAAGTTACCTGAAAATTTCAAAACGGTCACTGAAGTTTCAAAGTTTCAGAAACGGTCACTGAAGTTTGAAATTTCTTTCAAAACGGTCACTGAATTTTCAGATTTTTCGGCCAAGTTTGAGGCAATTTTTCGGCAACTTCCGACCATCAAAATCGTCGATTTCGGATACCGTTGGAAAGCCCACGATGTCCTCTTCAATTACCACCAAAAATCTCCCCAAAATTCCAAGTGAATCGGCCGGAATAAACCCACGAAGTCGGCAATCGAAAATTGTGAAAATTTGCCCAGATTTTCAGATTTTTTGGGCAAGTTTGAGGCAATTTTTCGGCAACTTTCGACCACTAAAACTGTCGATTTCGGATACCGTTGGAAAGCCCACAATGTCCTCTTCAATTACCACCAAAAATCTCCCCAAAACTCCAAGTGATTTGGCCGGAATAAACCCACGAAGTCAGCTACCCAAACTGGGCAAAAAAGTCCGAAAATCTGCCCAGTTTGGGTAGCTGACTTCGTGGGTTTATTCAGGTAACTTCAATGACCGTTTTTTGGAGAATGTATTTTTAAAAAGTAAGAAAAAGTTTCAGGTTTACATACAAAATTTTTCATTGTGTAAATTATGATTTAAATTGAGTATAAAAATTAAAGAGTTTTGTTTTAAAGATTATCAAACATAGGTTGTATTTAGCCCAGTTTTTCCCGTTTTCAGGCCGGAGAATAAGATCCGGCCAGATTAAATCTTCAATGGGTCAAAATTGATCTGAATCTCCAATTAGGTCAAAATAGGAATTCTACTGTGTACAGAAAACACACCCACAGAAATTCAACTGATTAGACACAACAGGTGGGGCCCTTTTTTTCAATATTTTAAACTCACATGGGCCCACACCCATGTGAGTTTTATGTTTAAATTCTGTTTGAATTCTCCTGTACAAATGCATTTTCTCGTCGAAATATACCTAATTCACTCAAAAGAGGTTAATTTCATTTGCGGTCCTTAAACTTTCAATGGAATTCAACGACTCTTAATTTATCTCAATTGAATCACTTAATTTCAATTTAGTTACAAATTACAGTATTCCGCCACATTTGGATATTGCTTATTTGTCAAATAATTTGTAACGATTGTTTCATATAATCGTTGCTCGGCTGTTGAACTCTTATTCTGCCAAGTGATAAAACTATTAAAATTCTAAAAAAGAAAGGACTTGTTTAAAAGTTAAAACAAAAACATCATATATCATCTCCCCACCCCACTAAACTAAACCTCAGCTATCCCTCTGTCAACTAGGTTTTGACTGTTCCTTAAAATATAATTTAGATGAATACTCGCTATTCCTCTTTTTAACTGTTTGATGTGTATTATTGTAAAATGAGAATGAAAAATATAGTCGTTATTGGGCCCACACAATAGATAAAAATTCAAATTTGAAAGCTTGATGTGATGTATAACGGTCATATTTCTCATTTTTAGTAAATTTGTATGGAAAACAAATGGAGACTCAAGTCCTTATTTGATACTCATTTTATTTTAAAAAATATTTTTCATTCTCTTCATTTCAATTATACATTTTTCAATAAAATAATATTACACGCAAATTCATTATTTTATTTTATTTTTTAATCACACATTCTTCGTCAATCTCTGTTCCGAAATAATTTCTTACTATAAAAATGGGAAATGAACAAGCTTTTTTTAAGACCATCTCCAATAAGGGACCAAAGTTGGTGTACGGTGTAAAACGCTCTTCAACGAGGGACCAAATATAGCGTAAAATTTGATATAAAACTTGGTGTAACGCTATTCAATTACACCAAATTTGATGTAACCATCGCAGAAGTTACAGCGAATTTACATTGGCGATTGGTCTAAATGATATGATTAATATGGTATGAGCACCTATCCCCGACTCGAGTCTCGCCATTAACAATTTGATGAGAAAAATATACACAGTTAATACATGTGTCCAAAGAATTAAAATGAATTTAGTTGTAGGAGCTCATGTACAAATTATTTTTAGTGAGCCTCAGTTTGTTTTTGCTGAAATTAGTTATTGATAAAAAATTATGAATCACGTATTAAATATGATTATGAAGAAGAATGAGTTTCAGATAATAGCACCAAAATGAGTTTGAATAAATTTACTGATAATGAAGTTTGCATTTGGTTCGGGCAATTCGGTAATCCCACGTGACACACCTAACAGCCAATGGCGGATTACTCGGAGTCGGAGATCTCATTCGCAGCTCGCAGGAACATCCGCCATTAGCGCCTTTTCTTCTTTTTCGCCGAGGTAATTCCATTTTTATTGATAATCATTTGTGTTTCAATTTTTTTAACCGTAATTAGTATTTGATTAACTCCAGTATCAGCTCATTTTCCGGACTTGTTGGATTTGAACTGCGTATTGGCCTTTTGCAATGCTGAATTTATCGACGGTTTATTTATTTCTTTCTTGATTTTGATCAAACTATTTGTTGAAATTGCTTTGATTCAAATTTTTCTGATAAGTAATATGCTAAATTTTGGACTTTCATGTAGTTTCTAAGACAATAATGTACCATAAATTAGTTCACATAGATTGGTTATCTGAAGTTGAACAGATAAGTTAATTGGACATTCAATGTATCTCCAAAATGTTCGTAAGGCTTTCTGTACAGAATAGCTTCAGTCTCTTAAATTAGTTGCTCCGTGGAGCATAGTGTTTAAACTAGCCTAACTTTCATGGTTCTTTAATTAGACTTGTTAAGGAAAACAACCGACTTGGACCGGTCTGAGAAGGTTCGATGAAACCACCACATTTTGAAGTGGTGAGTAATTTATCATTTATAGCAATTTACATATCGTATGGAATAATTACATATCAATTACAATTAATATGAAATGTAAGAATGGAAAGTATATACAAAGCAATCTCCTAGAATTAAGGTCTGAATTAAGTCACATATGGCAAGCCTTAGATTGAGTAACCTCAACACCCCCCCCTCCCTGCAAGTTGACCGTCGGATTGGAACAGACGTGAAGCTTGGATCTGAAAAAATCAAAAAGTGGTCGAGGAATACTTTTGGTGAAGATGTCGACAACCTGTAGGTGAGAGGGGACATACTGAGTGCGAAGTTTGCCAGCAACAACAAGTTCCCAAAGGAAGTGGCAGTCTCACTTAACATGCTTGGCCAGCTTATGAGAAACGGGGTTGGAACTCAAAAAAATGGAACTTTTGTTGTAGCATAAAAGAAGAGGCTGCTGTGGATGGAGACTTTTAGATCATGAAGGAGATGCGTAAGCCAATGTAGTTCAGCTGTTGTGTGCGCAAGAGCGCAATACTCAGATTTATAGCTAGGGCGAGAGACGTAGGTTGCTTCTTGGCATTCCAAGAAACCAAGTTGTCACCAAGATAAATAGAGTAGCCAGAGGTAGAATGATGAGTGTCATGGCAGCCGCCCAATCTGTATCAGAGTAAGAAACTAAAGCACCAGGAGTAGTAGATGGGCGAAAATGAAGGGTGCCCTTGACATATCGAAGAATATGCTTAACAAGAAAATGATCCTCCGTTGGAGTGTGGAGAAATTGGCTAATAGAATTGACAGCATGGGCAAGGTCGAGCCGTGTAATGGTCAAATACTAGAGGACACCGACGAGAGACCTGTAGAGGATGGGATTCGAAAAAAGTGTGCCATCAGTAGATAGGTGCTGATCAACAACCATGGGGGTGTGGATCGGTTTGCTGTCAAGTAACTGAGCTCGAGTAAGAATATCCCATGCATATTTTAGCTGACTAATGAAGAGAACATCTACAGTTGTTGAAGCTTCAAGACCAAGAAAATAATTGAGAGGGCCAAATCTTTAGTGGCAAACTCAGAATTTAGCTTGCAAGTGAAGCTGTTAATAAGAGATGTAACAATAATATCATCAACATAAAGAAGCAAATAGATTATGTTAGACTGCTTATGGAAAATAAAGAGAGAAATGTTAGCACGACTGCAGGAAAATCCAAGTTGAATAAGAAATGAGCTGAAGCGTTGAAACCAGGCACGAGGTGTTTGTTTGAGACCGTAAAGGGCTTTCTTCAACTGACAGACATGATTAGGAAAGTGAGGATCAATGTGCCCTTGAGGTTGGTCCATATAAACATTTTTAGTGAGAGTACCATTGAGAAATGCATTCTTGACATCAAGTTGGCGAATAGGCCATCTGTTGGTGAGAACAATAGAAAGCACAACACGAACAGTGGTAGCCTTGATAACATGGCTAAAAGTGTCATTATAGTCCAGACCAGGTACCTGAGTATAGCCTTTGGCAACAAGGCGAACTTTGAGACGCTCAACGGATCCATCAGATAGATATTTGGTCCGAAATACCCATTTGGAACCCACAATGTTTGTCTTAGCAGGTTGTGGGACCAAAATCCAGGTGTGGTTATTTTGCAAGGCATGAACTTCGTCATCCATAGTCGCAAGCCAACCAGGATTTTTAGCAGCAAATTTGAGTCTTTTAGGCTCAGTAGATACAAGCAAAGCATAAAGAAGACTAGAGGATCCTAAAACACTAAGATTTGTTGGATGACGAGTTTTAAAAATACTAGCCTTAGCTCGTTGAGCATAGAGTGAGAACCCAATGGGGATGTTGGAGCGGGAGTGAGATTTTTAATGTGAGGATCGGTAGCAGACTCAACAAGAGGCGAGCTTGGGGCCAGTGCGGTGAAGAAGGACTTGCAAGAGAGTCAGTAGCCTGCAAAGACTTATCTATTGGGTCAGTACAATTAGCACATGGGCTAGATCCAGATGGAGCAATAGGTGGGGAATGGTGCTCGGGAGAAGAGTGAGGTTTTTTGATATGGACCGTGCTGGGTTCCAAAAAATTGAAAAAATAGAGAGAAGATATGGGGTGAGATTGAGATTTATCTAGAGAGGAAAAATGATTTTCATCAAATTGGGCATGTGGGGTGATATATAGCCTAAAGGTGGTGGGATCAAGACAATGAAAACCTTTATATGAAGGACTATAACCTATAAAAATGCATGGTATGCTATGCGGGGAAAAATTGTTAGGCATATAATCATGCAAGCAATGATAAACACGACAACCAAAGAGATGAAAATTTCCATAATTAGGAGATGAACAATAGAGAATCTCAAAAGGTGACTTACCTTCAAGAAGTGGTGTGGGCAATCGATTGATGATGTAAGTTGCAGTGCTGAAGGCGTCAACCTAGAAGTTGGGAGAAAGGTGAGAGTGAAAAAGAAGGGCTAGACCCGTCTCGGTAACATGACGATGTTTCCTTTCAGCGCGACCATTTTGAGTAGGTGTGTATGACAAGAGAGTTGATGATGGATGCCAGAGGTGCGAATGTGATCTTTGAAACGGCGACTAGTGAATTCGGCACCTTCATCGCTTTGAAAATTTTTTATACGAGCAAAATGTTGATTTTCCACAAATGTTTGAAATTGGCCGAAAACATCATAAAAATCAGATTTTAATTTCGAAGGATATAACCAAAGTGAAGCGAGAAAAATCATCAATGAAGAGAACATAATAGGCAAAACTTAAAGTGGATTTGACAGGGGAAGGACCCCATATATCATAATGAATTAAATCTAACACATTAGACGATCGCCGTTCATTACGTGAATAAGGCAAACAATGATTTTTCGCAGGTTGGCATGTACCACAATTTTGGAGAAGGCGATAAAGATATAAGAAAAAGATGACCATTTTTATTTAAAAGAGAAATAACAGAATGAATCACATTTCCAAGGCGAGTATGCAATAAATCATATGAAGCATGAAGATATTTATTTTTAAGAATAGAAATAAAAGCTAAATGTCCACGCTTCAGCACATATAAGCCGCCATCTCTTTTACCGGTTGCCACCACCATTCTCGTTTGGCGATTTTGGACGGTGAAAAGATTATTAGTAAAGGTAGCAGATAATGGAAAATTAGAGGTTAATTTACTAATTGACAAGAGATTTTTTAGTGAGATGAGGAACAACCAAAACATCAAGTAAATGAAGATTTGGATTTGGGGAAATAATACTCGTATGGGTTATGGGTAGAGAAGCACCATTCCCCACAATCACACAATCCTTACCCGTATAAGTATTTGAGTGATCCAAAATAGATGGGTCGGTGGTCGCCCCAGCATCTAAGTACCAATCTGGGGTTTCACTTTCAGAGACAGAGCAAGATTGATTGAAGGCCTCGGTAAAGTGAATAGAAGATTCATGGCGTGCGTATCGTTGGTCGCAGTGATCGGCGTAATGTCCTTTAGTGCGGCAAATTTGGCACCGAGGGACGATGCCCATGATCAGAGGAGCTGCGTTCATGGCTCCGATTGGAAGAGGAATGGCCATTGCTGTGTCCACGTTGGGTACGAAAGGAATTTCCTCTCTGGTTCACACGATCATGGCTTCAGTTGGTGGATGTGAACGCCGCTGAAGATGAACCAGAAGACTCAAAAGATTTTTGAAAGAGCTCAAAGCTCTTAGCCTTTGAGATCAAATCAGGAAAACAGGGGAGGGGCGTAACAGCCATCTGCGCAGTGGAGAAGGAAGAAAAATCAGAGCCAAGACCTCGGAGGAACGAGTGTACCTTATCGGTGCCGTCGACCTGACAAACAATCGCATGAAGCTAGTCACAGATTGCTTTGAAGGCACAGGCGTACATAGTGACGGATCGAGCACCGCGCTTCATCAACTGAAGATCATCTTTGATGTGAATTTCTCGAGCCTTGGAGCGGTAGCTGAAGGTGTTTTCCAAGGCGAGGCAGACCTCTTGAGAGGTGGAGAGACCGACGACCTCAGCCATAGCTTCCTCGGTGAGGGAGGAGAGGAGAAGGCTGAGTAGTCGTTTGTCAATCATTTTCCACGTCAAGTGTTTGGGACTAGGCGTCTGTGAAGTGGCTGGGTCAAACTGGAGGGAAGATTCAAGGGTTCCATCGACATAGCCTAGTAATTCTTGGCTTTCAAGAAGGGGAAGAAGTTGGCTTTTCCATTGGAGATGGTTGGTAGAGGAAAGCTTGATGGTTACCATGTGAATCATGGTGTTGAAAGGGAGAAGGGTGGGTACGGAAGCCATAGGGAGGATGAAGGGAGGGATCGAGGGAGGTTAATCCGTATGTGCTCTAATACCATGAGAAGGTTTGATGAAACCACCACACTTTGAAGTGGTGAATAATTTATCATTTATAGCAATTTACATATTGTATGGAATAATTACATATCAATTACAATTAATATGATTTGTAAGAATGGAAAGTATATACAAAGCAATCTCCTAGAATTAAGGTCTGAATTAAGTCACATATGGCAAGCCCTAGATTAAGGCAGAGTATCCTCAATACGGTCGACTAGGCTGGTTTTTTCTCTTTTCTTGTGGGCTGACCGGTTTCTTATGCTTCTGATTAATTTTGGCAAGGTGTTACATGACTTGTGACACTTGAAGTCAAATCCATGTCTGATGCAACAAGTGGTTGCTCATTAATCTGTGAAGGAACTTGTTTAAAGATGGGATAAATTGTACACACGACTAATTTTCCTGGAAGCTAATTGTTTTGATTCCTCATTCCTTTAATGAAACTATAACTTTGAATGTCTAAAAGGAACTTTTCACCTGTTGATTATGTGCAGTTTTTTACAGTCCTTTAGATACTGCCAAGTTAGGCTTCAACTACAAAAGAGAGCAACTTTAGGGGAAGCAGTGGGTGTATCAAAATACAGGGGCTTGTTGCGTACGATTGCTACTATAGCTGAAGAAGAAGGTTTATTTGCACTTTGGAAAGGCATTTTGCCTGGCTTACATTCCCAGCGATTATACGGGGGAATGCAAGTATTACAAATGCAGTCATCTCAACCACGACGAGCGGACGACCACACATAACAGTTTGTATTACAATTTCATCCTCCTCATGCTTATAAATAAATATCATTTTCCTTTGTGTTGGACAGGTAAAAGCCTTTTTCGTTGGCAGTAATTACATTGGAGATGTGTCTTTATTCAGCACAATACTAGCTGCCGTGGTTACTGGTGAATAAATCTACTCAGCTGCTATTTGTAATCCTCATTATAATACTTGATGCAATTTGTGTTTGGAATTTGGTTCAGGACGAACATTTAACATGCTTTTATTCCTGAACAGGTGCTATAACAATATCCTACAGACCTTGTGAAAGTTCAACTCCAAGTGGTAGGAAAATTGCCAGCAGGTGTACCTAGGCATTATACTGGTGAAAAATGTTTCTAATTAAGGGAGTGTAATTGCAAGGGTATCCAACTCAATTCCCACATTTTTAACTCGTGCTTGTTCTCTTCCAGGTTAAATCTAGAATGATAGGAAAATCTCTTGATCACTCATTTTTCCCAGGTCTTTGTAGTTCTATATCCTTTAACTTCGATATTAGTTGGATATGCTTCCACTACCAGTCTACCATGGTGAACTGTTGTAAAGTTGAAGCAGTGCTGTTACTAACGTTATTGGCTCAGAGAAGCTGAAGCATTAGAATTTCTTTAATATTTTTCTGTACTCTTTAACTATCATGCACATTTCAATGTCTGAATTTTGGTTACGGCT
This sequence comes from Fraxinus excelsior, assembly GCA_019097785.1. Lineage (NCBI taxonomy): Eukaryota > Viridiplantae > Streptophyta > Magnoliopsida > Lamiales > Oleaceae > Fraxinus > Fraxinus excelsior. The sequence goes on along the minus strand of CM032632.1, from coordinate 22,094,555 downwards.
TGGCCTTGCCATTAAAATGGAACTAATGTACCTTTTTAGCAGGAACCTTTAGTTTTCTACAAGGGATTCTTCCCAATTCTACTTTTTTTTTTTTTAATTTCTTTTTAATGACTCGGACGTCTAAACTTCGCTCGACTAATATTGAAAGGTGGCTGCCTTCCTCTTTGGTTTTCCACTCGGGTAAATCAGATGCGGTCACAGGTTATACACCCTTGAGCCGGACATTTGAAAAACGGTTCTCCTCCCCGGGGGCGGAGCCAGCCGTTTGAAGTTGGGGGGTCCCAGAATTAAAGATATAGAGATGAAAGGATGGGGAGTCACGGGTTCTCCTCCCCAGGGGCGGAGTCCCCGATTTTTTATTTTTTTTTTGGATACCTTATTAATATAAAAATAAAAAAAATATAAAAGAAAGTACCAATATTTAATTTAGCAAAATCATACCTTATTACAAGTGTTTCTTTCGAGTTCTCATACTTTGAAAATAGAAACGAAAAAAGAAATTGGTAGAGTTTACGATTTTTATTCATTTTGAGGACAAAATGGTAATGGTAAATGCAAAAAGAACCAAAAAAATAAAATTTAAAAATTAAAAAAAAATTGTCAAAAATTTGGGGGGGTCCTGACGGGACCCCCCCTAGCTCCGCCCCTGCTCCTCCCTGTGGACCCTCTTTACGTCATGCGGACAGGACCCCCCGATAGGTGACAGATCTTATAATGAATTTGTTTCCATAGGACATGTGCCTTCCAACATAAATGTTGCCTTCCACCTGTCGCGGGGATTCAAACATCCGAGAACCCTAATCAATTAGGAACATGGAATGCTATCATGTAGATAAAGAGACCGAGAAAGAATTGAGGGCAAGAGGAATAGTTCTATTTATAATTTAGGGGTATCTATAAAGAATCCCGCTCTATTTGAAGTCAGAGGATGCTGATGTATTATATATTTATAATCACAATCGATCCAGAACAAATAATGACGACTTATTCATGATACATATGCATGCTCATTGAGAAACAAACATTAAGCTGTCACTGCTTTCAATCCCAAACAAATTCTGGCGACTTTTTGTATGGTGTGTTTCAACGAGATTTGCAGAGTGGAAAGAAGCAGCACTTGAAAGGCTATTAATTTCCCTAAACTCTTTTCGAATTCCCCACAATACCTCTGCACATTTCCTCATAGAGGGTCTTGATTTTCTTGAAGGAGCAAGGCATTGCTGAGCTAGTATCAGCGCCTTTTCAACTGCCTGGATTGATCCTACATTTCTTCGCAATCTTGGATCCATTGCTACTACGGCTTCCCCATCTTTTAATCTCTTCAATGCCTGAACAGAAATTAACACACCACAGCTTTATGAACAGAAACTATGCAAGATAACAGATCACGCATGAATCCAGTACAATTGTTTGAAATGACTTATTAACGAATCTTGCCTTCTTCTATACTCGTGTTCAGAAGCAGTGAGTTCGATGGTAATTCCATATACTTACCCATCTTGTGGTTACTCTCTCATCGGGGCTTCTCTTTGATTCAGTGGGATGTCTTCCAGTGATTATCTCCACAAGTAATACGCCGAAAGAGTAAACATCGCTCTTTTCCGTAAGCTGATATGTCTTGAGGTATTCAGGATCCAAATAACCTGCAGTTCCTTTTACCTGTGTGGAAATGTGAGTGACCCCAGTATCTTCAACACCTAACCTCGCGAACCCAAAGTCAGCCACTTTTGCACGTAGTTTACCTGTGATGAGTATGTTTGAAGCTTTTATGTCTCTGTGGATGAATGGAGGATCTGCAATGTACGTAGATCAATGAACTTTATCAATATATCTGACGTTATGGACTCGACATAACTGGACACAATTAGAGACACGAACAAAAAGTGTTATTACTTCTTATTCCCCTGAAACCCGCTCTCTTCTGGTAAGAGCTATTCGAATTTTTGAAATAACACATACGCATTGGACAATATTTATATGTTATTCTCGCCCATCTTGCCCAATCCAACATACAAAACATTCTCTGCAATGATTAAAACTTATCAGCTTGCCTGAGTATGTGTGTAGATAGGTAATTGCATGAGCTATATCAGTAGCAATATCCAAACGTTCTGCAATTTCAAGCCCATTTCCTCGTTTCCCTGCACCACAAATTTGTCAGTTGGTAGAAGAAGTTTTTGAGGTGATTTGAGGTATAATCTCCCAGGAAGACCACTCAACCAAGATATTAATCTTCTCTTGGCTTGGCTACATGTTAAGGAATAAACCCCAATCGAATGAAGATGAAATCTAGTCCAATATATAAGGATTTGGACTACTTCTCTTAATAAGGTTAACCTTTTAAAATGAAATTTAAAATCTTAACCTATTAAATCTCAACGAACAATTTGATCAAATTAAGAATCAAAAAATGAGCATGCAAATTTCAAGATTGATTTGCTCAAACGAGCCACCATCTTGTAGGAACATGTTAAGGAATAAATTCAACATCGAATAAAGATACAAATCTAGACCAATATATAAGGATTTGGGCTACTCTTGTCATTTTAATATGCAACCTCAAGTCTTAATAATATACATGCTGTAAAAAATTATTTCGAGTAAAATTTTAAGGTAGCATTAGACCTACCGTCCAAATGTTCTCGAAGTGTTCCATTGCTCACATATTCTACTACTATAATCCTCTCTGCTGCATGCTCCACATACCCATAAAACCTTACTAAATTTAGATGCTCAATCTTTGATAAGGCAAGAATTTCATTTTTGAACTCTGCTGACATATGTGGATTATATTTATCCTGTCAAAACATATCAGTTGTTATGTGCTTTTTTTTGACTAAATTGGACATGTCTCATTTAATGTACTAAACATGCTACTTCGTAAACAAGTCTCACCACTTTAGCACGTTTTATAGCAACCGTGAGTCCATTCTCAAGTCGCGCCTTGTAAACAGTTCCGAACCCTCCGTCCCCGATTTTATTTGCTGGGGAGAAATTTCCTGTGGCTTTATAAATTCCTTCAAACGATAATTTGATTGTTAGATGGCCTGTTTCAACCTCTGAAAGTGCATAAGAATTGGAACGCCTTTGTCTTGATGAATTAGTACTCTGACTTGCATCTGAACAATTCACCAGAATTACATTTGATATAAAATCCAGTTACATGATGCTTAGCAGAGATAGAACAGATGCTGATCTGAAGATATATAGAGAAATTTTATTCATTGCTAAAGCCACAAAACTCAATTATAAATATTGGGCAGTTTTATAGAAGAAAAAGTTCTTGTTGAGTACGTTGCCAACATGTCTAGTGGTGCATACCGTACATGACACGCGTGGATTATCCTAGAGTCGGAAAATCCAATTCCATGATGAGAGTGAGAGGACAAACAAATCGGTAAAACATTCATCTCAACTGAAATTCATATCGAGTAGAGATGTTGTTTGAACTTACATGAAATTTCTTCGCTCTGATCATGTCTTTTAATTGAATCAACTTGATCTCCACTGGACTTTCCCCTCTTTTCCCAAAATAAAAATGCAGAAAAAAAACCTCCCACTTTTCTTGCTGCAGTTTTAATGTAAACATTTAACCCAGAAAAATACTTCTTCTGATTATCGTATTTTCCGATTATGAAGTCATCCAAATTAGGATTCTGTCTTCTAATTTGGCCACGGGGAATGATCAGAGGACTGCTCATTTTCTTCATCTGCAGAGCTGCTCAGACCCTTTGCTACTTCAAGAACTACGATCTTCAGCTCTAGATTGAACCATTTCTTTGTATTTGAGGAAAAAAAAAAACTTCCAGATTAGTATGAAGAAGCTTACATCCCAAAAGAAACTGGTGTGTGATGAAATTATAATTCATTTTCCATGATTTCAAACTTAGACTAATTCAACTTCTTCTTATTATTTGCTTGTGTTAATCAAAACCCAGTAACTAAATTAGACACAAAGCTGTCCCCATAACCATCGAAAATTTTACAATCGAAAATTTACGTCCAAAAAAATCATACCCCACGTAATTTTGCATCGGAAAATAGATGACTTTTTTGGATGTAAAATTTCGATTTTTTTTTTTTTTTTTATGTCAGATTCCATATAAAATCTCCTAATAAAATTACATTAAGAAATTTGTATCTCAAAAATAATAAATGTTAATGAAATAATTAATTTTTTTAATAAAGAAAATGCGAGTTAGACGCATTTATTGAAGACTCACTAACGCATCTTTAATTATTTTCGATATCTATTTGGACTATTCGATACACATATAATGTGGATTTCGAAATAAACTTTGAGATGACATAACCAATTTGTAGATTCGATTAGCGTACGATCGTCGGAAATTTTTTAAAGTTAGCATGTTATCAAAAATTTCGAAATACTAATTTTGAATTGCCTACTTTGACAAGTCGTAACATTTGCTACGATTGATCGCTTTGTACGCTATTAACGACGTAGAAAACTAGACCGTGAACATTTCGAAATGGTATTAAGAATGCAATATTTCGATTTCGTTTCACATCTCATAATGATTTTGAAAATTGAAACAAAAATATAGAAAATTTAATGGTGAACAAAAAAGAGGGAGCGCAAAGTTGTGGGGTCACGTGACCCGGCCACCCATGCCCATAAGATAAATTTTTGAACTAGCAAATGAGAAGTAAAACACAAGTCAATGAAAAGCATATATTTGGCTGAAATGTTCAAACTGAATGCGAAAGCCGAAAGGGATGTATTTTATAATTAAAAACATTATGCAGTTTCTTATGGAAATAGGGTGAAATAAACCCTTTTGTAAAGTTCGGAAAAATATCCTTTGACCAGAATATAAGAACTAAAATAAATTCTTTAATCTAGTAAATACTCACTATCTAAAATACCCTTAAAGCAAAAGAAAGCAAAATAAGACAAACCAAACTAATAACTCTTTCCCAATTCAAAAGCAACATCTCCTTCATGTCAAAAAAATTCATCATCTCCTTCATCTTGCCACAAGGCTTCTTACAATATACCATTTCCAAGTTCGACTTCATTTCTTCGCCACCACCATCAACACCTTCACTAACTCCCACTGCTATCCCCTGCTTTCAAAAAGGTTTCGACTAACCCTAGGTAAAAAGTCTATTGTTTCTAAGAAATATTAAGATGTGCTCTGTATTTCATTCTTTTGTTTCTTGTTGTTCTAATTGCTTTTGGGTGCAGTAATTATGAATTATTTGAATTTGGATTTATTTCAAGTGTCTAAAATTTTATTTGGTGTTTGGGGCATCACATTTATTTTTGTATTGTATGTTGGGACTTAATTTCAAATAATTAGACGTGTTTTAACTTGTAATTGACCTAAAATAAGTTAAAATAATTGATTTTTTTTTTTACCATTGAGTTCATTGGCAGAAAGAGAAAATTTGAGAATATTCTGCATTGAAGTTCTTCTGATTTAATGTGATTATCATATTTTCCTCTGTCTTCTCTTTGTCTTCTTACAAGAAATACAAAAAAAATGAGAAAGCGTTTAATTTGTTGTTGCTACAGCAAGAAAACGTAGAAAGTAGTCATCCATGGACATTTTGGTTTCCTATTTAATTTCAAGTTTCCACAAGTAAAAAGTGTTGCTGTAAACTCATGTGATATTCATTATCTGCATACTAGCTAGTTGGCTTTTGAGGTGCATGACATGTTTAAGTTGCTCCTTATGGCATTAACCTTTCTGTTTGGCTGTTGAACTTTATTGACTAAAATGTAGTTTAAAAAGAAAATGGGGGAAAATGGGTTTCAATTTTTTGCATTAGATACAAGACAATACCATGAATAATGATTCGAACTTATAATTTTTTCACTCATCCTTCAATAATCTTGAATCACCAAACCTTGTTTTACTGTGAAATTAACATTATGAAGCCTCATTACCGATTTTATTAACATCCCTTTCATGATATATGTCTATTTCTGGTTCCTAATAATTTTATTTTGTTCCATTCTACAATGTTATATACTGATGATTTTTTCGCGATGGTTTTTTTGTAGGATTGACACCCTGTGACCAATGGTTAAAATTAGGAAGTTTGTTTCTCTTTGATTTTTTTTTTTTTTACTTTTGTATATACTGATTGTTTTACTGGGTATACGGGTGTTTAGATATAATTTTAAACAAGAACAGATAGTAAGGATTTATGAGACTAGTGGTTGAATTGGGTATGCATTCATTTACATAGGTTCGTCTCTTTTTTTTTTTCCTCATTCAATTTGTTGTGCATTAAAGAAATTATTTATCGAAACATAAGTTTCTTGGATTTTCTTGAAGTTAATTGATATGTATGCTGAAGGAGATTGAATGCCTTTCCACCCTCACATTCTCCACTTTGATTTTTTTTTTTTTTAAGGAGTTTTTGATTAGCAAAAATATGATTGAATGCATAAATGCAATTTTTAACCATATGTATTTTTAACCGTGAATAACTTATAAATGATCTACTTGTAAATAATCCATATTTAACATTCTTTATATTTTCATTGCTTTGATACTACATGTGTTGTATTTATTATTGCAAATTTTTTTGTAGGGGAGAGTGCGGAATATACGCTATCAAGTTTATACCCTAAAATGATCAGATGCCATTTAGGATCACGAGATATCGATTTCACTCCGAAATTAGTAAAATAGTGTTTGAAACATCATACATGACTCGTACACATTGAACAACTACACGTGATATGTATTGGATACCATGCTTGCTACTTACGTTTTTCTTTATTGTCAAGCGTAGTATAGTTTACTACCAGATTATGGAGTGACTCACTATATTTTGAACAAATGTGTTGAACGTCGAAATATAGTTTTAACTTTCATCCCTAAATTTTCATGTGGTTACGAACGTAAATGAACCGAAACGGACACTAAATGAGTACAAATGCCAAGCATACGTTTAAAACGATCAAATGTCGTTTTGGGTCACATGGTCACTCAAAACTAGTTGATCATAGTTTGAAACATCTTAGAAGACTTGTACATGTTGAATTAGCTAATTTGTTGAGTATCTTATCTCACAATTGGAATATAATGGAACTTGTATTACTTACCTTTATTCGTAGTAAATTAGAGTGTAAGTTACTTACGAAACAATAGTGTTGGTCACTATCGGATGAACTTTGTATCTAACTTATTGTTCAAATATGGAAAAAACTTGAATTCGTTTATTTTTTATATAAATATAAGTGAATATAAAGTGAAATGAACACAAAACTATTTGAAATGACAACTAGCAATTTAAAATGTCGGCATGTCATTTTGGGTTACAATGACTCGATTTCACTTTAAAACTATTCGATTATATTTTTGAACATCTTAAAAGAACTTTTTAAGTTAAACAAACTAATTTTTTGAGTATCTTATCTATAATTGAAATATAATGGAATTTGGGATACTTACCTTCATTCATAGTGAAAACTAGTATAGTTTACTTATGGAACAATGTTGTTGATCACTATCGGGTGAACTTTTATTTATTTATTATTTTATCGATCTTAGAAGTTTAACGTTGTTTATCGATTTTATTCTAAATATAGTGGAAAAATTTCTACTTTCATTTTCATATGGCTACGAGAGAATATAAAGTGAAACAAATATAAAATTAGTTAAAACGTCATTACATCGTTTTTAACGATAGCACGCCTTATAGTTACGAACTCTAAGTTTCACTCCAAATATGGTTAAAACATGTTTTTCATTAATTTTCATGTGGATACAAGGGAACATAAAGTGAAACAAATACAAAATTTGTTAAAATAGTATTTAAAGAGGCATGTTGAATAATTAATATTTTTCTCTTTTGCCCTATACCATAAAATCTAAACCCTATACCCTAAATCCTAAACTCTAAACCCTAAACCCTAAACGACAACCCTTCATTTAAAATGATCAGATGTCGTTTGAGGTCACGGGGTATCTATTTTATTTCGAAACTAGTAAAACAGTGTTTGAAACATCATACATGACTCGTACACATTGAACAACTACAAGTGCTATGTTTTGGATACCATACTTGTTACTGAGTTTTTCTTTATTGTCAAGTGTAGTGTAGTTTACTATTGGAGGGTGACTTACTATAGTTTGAACAAATGTGTCGACTGCAATGTTAAAATATAGTTAAAACTCTCATTCTTTAACTTTCATGTGGTTATGTTCACGAGACGTTTAAAGCGACCATATTCTATTTTGGTTCATGGGGGTATTGATTCACTTCGAAATTAGTAAAATATGCTTTGAAACATTATACATTACTAGTACACATTGATCGATTACACGTGCTATGTTTTCGATATCAACTTACTACTTAACGTTTTTCTTTATTACCAAGTATAGTGTAATTTCCTATTAGATTATGGAGTGACTTATTATAGTTTAAACAAATGTGTCGACCACAACTTCGAAATATAGTTAAAACATTCATGTGGTTATAGACGTGAATAAATCGAAACGAAAACTAAATGAGTAAAAACGTCAGACATATGTTTAAAACCAACATATGCTATTTTGGTTTGAACAAATAGTGCTGCTGTTATGGTTACCAAAAAAAATCTGATCAAAATAGCTATTAGAATTTATCAAAAATCATCACGATTTCAAGATTAAATTTAACAATTAACATTCATCCATCCATAACAAATGTGAATGAACAAAAGCGAACACTATATGAGTAAAAACGTCAACCATACATCTAAAATGATCAGATGCCATTTTAGGTCACAGGCTCTCGATTTCATTCAAAAACTAGTCGATCATAGTTTGGAACATCTTAGAAGACTTGTACATATTGAATTAGCTAATTTGTTGAGTATCTTATCTCAAAATTGAAATATAATGAAATTTGTATATCTTACCTTTATTCATTGTGAAGTAGAGTATAAGTTATTTTCGGAACTATAGTGTTGGTCACTATCGGATGTACTTTGTATCTAACTTGTTGTTCAAATATGATAAAAACTTGAGTTTGTTCAATTTTATATAAATATAAGTGAATATAAAGTGAAAAATGAACACACAACTAGTTGAAAAGGCAACTATCCATTTAAAATGTTAGCATGTCATTTTGGATTACAGAGTCTCAATTTCACTTTAAAACTATTCAGTCATATTTTTGAACATCTTAAAAGACTTATATAAGTTAAACAAATTATCTTTTTTAGTATCTTGTCTACAATTGAAATATAATAGAATTTAGGATATTTACGTTCATTCATAGTGAAGAATAATATAGTTTACTCATGGAACAATGTTGTTGATCACTATCGGGTCATTTTTTTTTATTGATTTTGGAAGTTTAATGTTGTTTATCAATTTTACTCTAAATATAGTGAAAACTTTTCTACTTTCATTTTTAAGTGGGTACGAAAGAATATAAAGTGAAACAAACACAAAATTAGTTAAAACGTCATCAAATCGTTTATAACGATAGCATGTCATTTCGGTTACGAACTCTAAATTCACTCCAGATATAGTTAAAACACGTTTTTCATTAATTTTCATGTGGATATGAGGAAAAAAAGTGAAATGAATACAAAATTTGTTAAAACGGCACTTAGTCGTTTAAAAATGCAGCATGTCATTTTGCCGTTGGTTTAAAATTGGGTATGAAAAGTGATAATGAAAGTGAGAATTCATGTTATGGGATTTTGATAAATTTTGGTTTGAAAATTGGACATTTTAGACATTTCAAATTAAAGGTATTTATGACTTTTAATACATGATAAAATAGACTAAAAGTTATTTTACCAAACATTATTGACTATAGACTATTTTACCAAATATTATTGTTGACTAGACTTTTTAAGCAGATTCCGCAATATTATTTTATTAAAAAAAGTCATAATTGGGTCAGATAGCCTACTTTGAGATTTTAGCCTTTGACCGGAATAATATTTTTAAAAGAAATATTTAAAATCATAATTTATAAACAACATAATGTACCCTTATTCAACATCAATAGAAAATTTAATTTCCCCATTTCTCAATTCAATTGAATAACATGATTAAATTTAAATTCGAAACTTTAACGAAACCTCCGTCCTGTCATTCTATAGATCGATTTTCCGACAACTTCTGGCTACCAAGGCCGCCGGACATCCTTCAATGTGCGGTAGATGAACACTGAATTAAAAAAATGGCGGTCATACGTTTAAAACGCTCATGTGCCATTTTAGGTAATGGGTCGATTTTCGTTTAAAACGTTCATGTGTCATTTTAGGTGATGAGTCGATTTTAGTGGGAGACGTGCTATTCTTTTTGTATATTCTACCCCCTAAATGACACCTTTACGTGTAAAATGACAACTTACCGTTGTAGATCAAGGAGTTTCAAATTCATTCCAAAATTAGTAAAATAGTGTTTCGAACATCATATAAGACTTATACATGTTGAAAATACGTTGAGATATAGTTAAAACTTTCATCCCTAAATTTTCATGTAGTTACGAGCGTGAATGAACCAAAATAGACACTAAATGAGTAGAAACGTCACCATATGTTTAAAACGATCAGATGTCGTTTTGGGTCATATGGTCTTTATTTCACTAAAAAAAACTAGTTAATCGTAGTTTGAAACATCTTAGTAGACTTGTACATGTTGAATTAGCTAATTTGTTGAGTATCTTATCTCACAATTGAAATCTAATGGAATTTGTATTACTTTCCTTTATTTGTTGTAAAGTAGAGTGTAAGTTACTTACAGAACAATAGTATTGATCACCATTGGATGAACTTTGTATCTAACTTGTTCAAATATGACAAAAACTTGAATTCGTTTAACTTTTATATAAATATAAAGAGAATATAAAGTGAAATGAATACAAACCTAGTTGAAATGACAACTAGCCATTTAAAATGTCAGCATGTCATTTTGGGTCATAGTGTCTCGATTTCACTTTAAAACTATGTGATCATATTTTTGAACATCTTAAAAGACTTATATAAGTTAAATAAACTAATTTTTTGAGTATCTTATCTATAATTGAAATATAATGAAATTTAGGATACTTACCTTCATATGACTAGTATAGTTTACTTATGGAACAATGTTGTTGATCACTATCGGGAGAACTTTTATTTTACTTTTTTATCGATTGTGGAAGTTTAATGTTGTTTATCGATTTTATTCTAAATATAGTGAAATTTTTTTTACTTTCATTTTCATGTGGCTACGAGAGAATATAAAGTGAAACAAACACAAAATTAGTTAAAACGTCATCACATTGTTTATAACGATAGCACCTCATTACAGTTACGAACTTTAAATTTCACTCCAGATATGGTTACAACATGTTTTTCATTAATTTTAATGTGGATATAAGGGAATATAAAGTGAAACGAAAACAAAATTTGTTAAAATGGTACTCAATCGTTTAAAAATGCATGTTGAATAATTATATGTTTTTCTCTTTTGTCATATACCCTAAAATCTAAACCCTTTACCATAAATGGCACCCCTCTGTTTAAAATGAATAGATGCCGTTTGGGATCACATGATATCTATTTCACTCCTAAACTAGTTTGAAACATCATACATGACTTGTACACATTGAATGACTACACATGCTATATTTTGGATATCATACTTGCTATTTTTCTTTATTTTCAAATGTAGTGTAGTTTACTACCAAAGAAAGACTCACTATAGTTTGAACAAATACGTCGACCACAACATCTAAATATAGTTAAAACTCTCATCCCTAAACTTTCATGTGGTTACGGGCATGAATGAGTCGAAACAAACACTAAATGAGTAGAATTGTTAGCCATACGTTTAAAATGACCAAATTCCATTTTGGGTTATGGGGTATCGATTCACTCCGAAATTAGTAAAATATGCTTTGAAACATTATACATGAATCATACACATTGAATGACTACACGTGCTATTTTTTTATACCACACTTGCTAATATTGTTTTTCTTTATTGCCAAGTACAGTGTAGTTTCCTACTAGATTATGGGGTGACTCATTATAGTTTAGACAAATGTGTTGATCGCAACATCGGAATATAGTTAAGACTTTCATCCATAAGCTTTCATATGGTTATAGACGTGGATGAACCGAAACAAACATTAGATGAGTAAAAACTTCAAACATATGTTTAAAACGACCCATATGTCATTTTGGTTTGAACAAACAGTGCTGATGTTATAGTTACTAAAAAATTGATCAAAATAGTTATCAGAATTTATCAAAAACCATCACAATTTCAAGATTAAATTCAACGATTAACATTCATCCATCCATAATAGACGTGAATGAACAAAAACGAACACTAAATGAGTAAAAACGTCAACAATACATTTAAAACGATCAGGTGTCGTTTTAGGTCACATGGTCTCGATTTCATTCAAAAATTAGTCTATGATAGTTTGAAACATCTTAGAAGACTTGTACATGTTGAATTAGCTAATTTGTTGACTATCTTATCTCACAATTGGAATATAATAAAATTTGTATTACTTACCTTTATTTGTAGTGAAGTAGTGTGTAAGTTACTTACATAATAATATTGTTGGTCACTACTGGATGGATTTTGTATCTAACTTGTTGTTCAAATATGATAAAAACTTGAATTTGTTTAATTTTTATATAAATATAAGTGAATATAAAGTGAAATGAACACAAAACTAGTTGAAATGTCAACTAGCCATTTAAAATGTCAGTATGTCATTTTGGGTCACAAAGTCTCAATTTCACTTTAAAATTATTCGATCGTATTTTTGAACATCTTAAAAGATTTATATAAGTTAAACAAACTATCTTTTTGAGTATCTTATCTATAATTGAAATATAATGAAATTTAGGATATTTACCTTCATTTATAGTCAAGAATAGTATAGTTTACTCATGGAACAATGTTGTTGATCACTATCGGATGATTTTTTTATTGATCTTTGAAGTTTAATGTTGTTTATTGATTTTACTCTAAATATAGTTAAAACATGTTTTTCATTAATTTTCATGTGGATACGAGAGAATATAAAGTGAAATGAATACAAAATTTGTTAAAACGTCACTTAGTCGTTTAAAAATGCAGCATGTCATTTTGCCGTTGATTTTAAATTGGGTATGAAAAGTGAGAATGAAAGTGGGAATTCATGTTATGGGATTTTGGTAAATTTTGGTTTGAAATTGGACATTTCAAATGAAGGGTATTTAATATATGATCTAACAGACTCTAGACTACTTGAACAATAAGTATTGATATATGTTATTTTACCAAACATTATGGTTGACTAGACTTTTTAAGCAAATCCCCCTCTTTTACATTTATGTTTACTGGGAAATTATAAGCAAATTTCACATATTAGCAAATCTTGAAAAATAGATTACCAATTCTTAAAGGTCTAAATCAAGGTTAATGTTGAAGCCTATTGTTTTTTTTTTTTTTTAAAAAAAATAGTAGAACTCAATCTATAACATTAATGAGCCGCTAGAAAAAGTTGTCATCTGGCATGCTAAATGACACAACGAAAAACAGAATAATTGTCTCAAGAACACGTCGAACCAGGCTATTTCTATTTACATTATGCAACCAAATCTTCAATATATGTAACCTCTTGTTGATCAAATAAGTCGAACCAAGCTGCTTCTACAACTGAACGGTATGGAGGGTCTCACGCTGATCAAATAAGTCGCATTGTCCGTAAACATCTTCCATAGCCCTCAATGTAATTGTTATAATTAAACAAACAAGATACCATAATCGCTCTTATATTACTTGTTGAGAATCCAGCCAAATAATTAAAGACGAGAAAATAATAGGTCACAAAGAACACAAGATTTTGTGGAAGAAGATGAGAATTTATTATACCAAGAAACTAAAAAATTGTTTTTACAAGATTTGATTCTCTCAATCTAAATCTAAATAATTCTATGAAGTTTTTAATGTATACCGTTGACGTTGAAAAATGTATAAACAAAATCCAAGCCAACTTAAAAAATGGACACAAATTTAGTTGGGGTTTAACCAAAGGGTTACAAGGTGATAATACGATAATCTTGTTTCTCTAATTATAAGAGATTTTTGTAAATATGTAAAAAATACAAGAAGTTTGTATATCTTCCTAGAATCCTTGTCCCCTTGATTCTTTTTCTTTCTTGGCCTTATATAGGAGAAATATGCATGCATGCAATAAACCTGTCTTGTCAATCCAAACACCGAGCTAAATAAGTACATATGTTGGCGTAACAGGATTGGCGACCGAGCTCAACTTTGTGAGTTGATCATGAGTTACTGTCACATGTGGTTCCCAACATTTAATGCATTACTTAGGAAAGAAAGCTAAGACTTTTGATTGGAGGACAATGTGGGCGCTGATGTGAGACCTTTCCAAGTGTACTCTTCTGATTGGTAGCTTGAAGATCCTGTCAGTGATTTTTAATCATTTTTCACTGTTCCGCCTTGAAGGACTACACAAGCTTCTCGGATAACTCATCTGAGATTCAAGCTGACCTTACACATTTGAGCTTACATTATCATCCTTTCATTAAGTATATAAATCCGAACTAAGTGACCTTGAAGGTCGGTGTCAACAGTTACCCCCAGGTCAGGTCTTACTTAGGTGAGAGACTGACCTTTTGGAAATAAAGTGGCACAATTTCCAATTCATGCATTAATTATCCTTTATAAATGTCAGAGACACTTGTTGTCTTGTGAGCTGTGGAATATCTTCCTTCTTCTAAAAGCATTGATTGATAGCCGTTAATAATTTAATTTCTATTTCAACGGTTCAAATCCAGCCTTTTAACATTCCTTCATACAAATAACCTTTTCACTTTTCATTTCATATCTTTAGCATTTCAAACTTCCCAGATTCTTGCTCCACAAATTTTTTGCTTTTTCCTATTTTTTCTGAGTGGAGTCGTCTTCCAGGTATTCTTTTTCCGGTTAGAATACCTTTTCTTTTTAAGTATTTATTTTCTCCTCATTTCGCTTATATGAGTTCGGACGAATCTCGTGTGCAGTCCTGGGGAAATCAACAAGAAGAATCTGTACCATCTTTGTCCATCCCATCATTTAGTCCTTCGTCTGCTAGTTTGAACTGTCAGGAAGTACTTACACCCATTCCTATTGCGTCATTTTAGCCTCCTCCACCTCCCCCGAACCCTACATCAAATTCACCTAGGAGTATGAAACATTGACATAAGATAAGAGATGAGAGGGTGCAAAAGGAAAATAGTAACAGAAACCAAACTTGGGGACAGGTACTCTTAGGTCGATAATAACGGAGGGTTCTTTGGCTACAAGTAGGGCTAAGTACAGTATCCCCCTCTGTGGAATTAGTTATCCCTTCTTCCTCCGACCGAGCTAATAGTCCTCCCACAGGATGTGTTGCTCTCAATAGCGCTATTTTCCAGGCCGGTTTGGAGCTACCTTTTCCCAAAATCATTAGATCCTTTTTTTCTTCTTGGAGAATAGCTCCTACTCAGCTGTGCCCAAATGGGTGGAGGACCTTAATCGCAACATTAAAATCGTGGAAGCATTTAGGTAATCCTAAATTAGATGTCTCCCAATTTAATTCTCTTTTTACCTTTAAGGAGGATAGGAAAAACACAGGTTGGTGGTATACTAGTGTTAGGCCTAGGACGGGAGGCTCACTAGTTAGATACTCCTTCTTCAATTAAGGGATGGAATGGGGAATTTTTTTTATGTTTTGGGGGATTGGCAATTCCATCCCGACGAGGTAGATATGGAGGATATAGTTCATATCCTTTACCATTCTCTTTGTAAGTGATAGTTGTCACTACTATCTATCTGTTTAATTATTCTGAGACGGATTTAATTTTTCATTTCTGGTTTGCAGTCTACCGACCTTGTCACCTGAGCTCGGCCATTCAAAAATGGGCAGATTCAATACAAGCTCTCTCTAACAGAGAGAGGTCCTGCAAGTTCATGATTTTGAATGACAACTTGTTTCAGGCAGGGCTACTCCGAGTTTTACCTCCGACCTCAATCCTAAGCAGACCTACGACCCCAGCCTCTGCTCCTTCTCATAAGTGCACCTAATATCTTTATAATTTCTATCCCTTTCGGTCCAACTCTAATTTTCTCATTTGTATGTCCAAACCAATAGTCAGATATGTTGAACTTCCATGCTGCCGGACGGCTAAAGCAGTTGAGGCTACTAAGAGAAAAAGAGAAGTGGTTATCGCAAAGGGACAGGACCGACCTGAGGAAACTGAGACCAAGCTTGAGGATGAGCAGTCTTTACAAAGACATCGCTCAGCCGAACTTCCAATTACACATGTTCCTACTGCTCCTCTGAGCTTACCCATTCCTTCAGCGGTTCCGGTTGCTACTGCAGGGTCTTCCTCCAAGTCTTAGGAGAAGTGTCCTGATCTCCAAAGGTCAGATGTCGAAGGGTTGGTCGGGCACCATCCTGAGGTACTTTTGGACTTTTTTCGAGCTCACTCTCCAGCAAGGGAGTCAGTTGCTGCTCTTCCTCCTATTCTCAGAGAATCGGCTGTCTTCATGACAAGGAGTTGGAACGATAAGGAGCAGGGCTTCTTAAGTGAGATGCCTATTGGAGAGAACATCCTTTCAGCTAAACTCTATTGTCATCGAGCTGTTCTCCATATGTCTTCAGTGGCTGATAAGGTAAAAAAAATTCTTTAGCGTTGGGCTCTTTGTTAATAGTTTCCTTGCTTCACTTAAATGTTTAGATGTTATTTTTATGCTTCTTAGGTTAAGGCCGAGCTTGATTCTTCGCTTAAGTTCAAGGCCAGAGCTGATAAGCTTTTTGCTGAAGTGGAAGCAGAGAAGTTGGCTTTTGCTGAAGAGAGGCGAAATTATGAGGATTGCCTCAATATGATGGGGGAAGAGCTCAACGTCGCCTTACTACGGAGCATAAACTGATGGATGATAACGAGGCTCTTCGAATCTGGGGTGACAAGGCAAATACTTGAGCTGAATATGAAAAAAAATAAGCTGACGAAGCAGTAGCTCAGGCGATGGCAATCAAGAAAGAGGCTGAACTGAAAGTCTCCAAGGTAGTGGAGAAATGGAGGGCCTCCCTGGCTTTTGATGCAATAGCCCAGGAGGCATATGTCCTGGCCATAGGAGAGATCATCAAATTTATCAATCAACGAAAGCCGGACTGGGACACTAACTTTTTGGTGAAGGCTTAAGAGGAGCAACAGAAGGAAGTAGAACATTTATTGAAGGCAATTGAAGCCCAAAATGCTCCAATTGAGGAAAATAGTTCCACCTCGGATCCCCTTATTTCGTAGTTTTCCTTTATGTACTTTTTGCTTAGTTACTCAAAACTTTTGTACTGCTTTTGCTTTATGAATGAAAAATTTAAATTTCACCCTTACTTCAATACTTCCTAACCACTTAAAAGATAATTTTCACGAACTAAACTTACCTAGCCCAAGCGTTTTTATAACACCAACGAGCTTAGATAAAAATCGCATTAAGTATTATGTTGCTTGCAACATTCAATTCAGCCTACTTTGTGAGCAGGGCTTTGGTAATTTCTTGTAGGAATTGCGCTAAGTGTTGCAGCACTTACAACATTTAGCTCGGCCTACTTCATGAGTAGGGCTTAAGAAATTCCTTGTAGGAATTTCGCTATTTTAAGAAACATACTTTCTTATTCATGAACAACCATGTATTACAGCAGTCTACTGATAATATTTCTTAAGGTGTTCCGCATTCCAGGGATGCAACAAAAGTCTCCCTTCCATATCTTCTAGTTCGTAAGCCCATTTGTTTACTTTATAAGGACCTTCCCAGTTAGCTCCTAGAGATCCAACATTCAATTCTTTTGTAGTCAAAAATACCTTTCTTAAGACAAGGTCGCCGACTTCAAACTCACGTTTTTTCACTTTTTGAATGTAATACCTCGCATTGTGTTGCTTGTGAATTGCGTTTCTAATTTCAACAATATTCTTTTTTTCTTCTATCAAATCCAGCTCCTCTCACAATGCTTGCTCATTTTTATCTTCATGTTATGTCAAAGTTCTGACTGAAGGAATTTCAACTTCAAGGGGAACAACAACTTTTACTCTAAAGGCTATGCGGCCGCAAGCCTTTAATCCCATGCGGCCGCACAGACCATTCCCGAAAGTTAAAGTGCTGATTTCACTTGTTCCTTGCGGCCGCAAGCCTCTAAACCATGCAGCCGCATGGTTCATTTCCGGGACGAAAATTCTGGTTTCCTAATTTCAATCAAACACTTATGGAAACAAATCTTTCTACACTTTATAAACCCTAGAACACAACCAGAACGAGGAGAACGCCTCCCAACTCTATTCTTCTCTATTTTTCTCTTATATTCATGAATTGTAACTAAACTTTTACACTTGGTCGAAGGAGATTGAAGCCTCGGAACCATATATTGTGAGATCTAAATGGTTTTTCTTAATTTAATTCATGTTTTTGAGTATTGAATATTTTTCTGCACTTATTTCTATGATTGTTATGTTTAATTGATAGGAGGTCTACTAGTTTATTATTCATTGCAATCTACCGCTAAGTTAAATATCAAATCCATAATTGTTTGATCCCTTTAACTTGTGAAGCACTAGGATTTGATGATTTTCTGCGATAGAGGTTATTGAATCTTAAGAAAAATGTTTAAATAGATTGAATGCAACCGTTGGTATTTGTGTTATCTAGTTCATCGATTTCTCTATTGTGTAAAACTGTTATTAAATTGAATCTTGAGCGCTGGTCTGGGGTTATTTAATAATTAGGGTTAATTAGAACGCTGGTTTCTAACTAACTAAAATTAAGGAGAAATATGAAAATTATTCCAACGGTGAATATTCAAAATATGAATTGAATTATCCTTACATCTATGATCAATTGTGGATTTTCGAAGGTGGATATTGATTTGGACCAAGGTTAGTCTTTTTTATTGTTTTTGTTAATTTAGTTTTTATTGTTATTAATTGCGTTATTTACAATTGTTTGCCTACAAAAACCCCCAATCATTGTACTGAGCATAAAATATTGAATTACACACTCTTCGTGGGATCGACCCTTACTTCCACTACTACATTAGTTTTCGAGGTTTAAGGACTATTTTTGGGTGCCTACGACAGCACACCAAATTTTGGGGCCGTTGCCGGGGAGTGGTGTTAATTTATTTTTGTGCTTCTTTAGTTGTTTATTTTATTTCGAAAAAATAAAATCAAAAAATCAAATTTTTAGGTTTTTAGGCAATTTATTGTTTTTAGGAATTTTAGCGTAGAATTTTATTTATTTTTGTTACTCTAGTTTTTTTTTAACTTGTTTTTCATATATATATATATATATATATTTTAGTTTCCTTGATAGTTTATGCCCATAACTCGATCTACTACTCAAGAAACTTGATTGCAAATATGGCTGCCAATTCTCAACAATTTGGCGCCAGATTTGATCCCCCTTCTAGACAAGTTAATGAGGTAAATGTTTCTTCCATTGAACAACAACTTGCGAGTCTAACTACTCTTATTTGTCAAATGGCTGAAGGTACTATACAAATAGCAAAGACTTGTGGAATTTGTTCATTGTTAGGCCATCCAACCGATATGTGTTCAACAATTCAAGAAGAATCCGTTGAACACAAATGCATGCGGTAGTTTTCCTGGACAACCACAAAGGAATTATGATCCCTATTTAAACACGTACAATCAAGGATGGAGGGATCATCCAAATTTTAGTTATGGGAATCGACAAGTGAATCAACATATGAATCAAAATTGGCAGAATTTCCAGCAATATAATCAGTCATACCCTCCTAAACATCAACATGGCCAAACTTCTAACTCTAGTATGTCTTTAGAAGATCTAGTTAAATCTCTTGCCACTAACACTTTACAATTTCAACAGGAGAGAAGGGTTAGCATTCAAAGTTTGGAGAATCAAATGAGTCAAATGGCTAACGCGGTCAGTATGTTGGAGTCACAGAATTCGGGGAAACTACCCTCTCAAACAATGGTGAATCCAAAAGAAAATGTGAGCGTAATCATCCTGAGAAGTGGTGAAGAGGTTGAAGCTCCAGTGAAGGTAGCCCCTACATCATCGATGGAAACAAATAAGGAATATATCACAGCAAAAAAGAGTGCTCCTAACGATACTGAGGTAACTGAGCGTAAGTTTCCACCTCTTTCTGATTATAAATGTGTACCTCCCTTTCCTCAAGTTTTAGTAGGATCTAGGAAATATGAATGAGATCATGATGAGCTGCATGAAATTTTTAGTAAATGTGAGGTAAATATTCCACTTTTAGATATGTTTAAACAAATGCCTCGTTATGCTAAATTTTTGAAACACTTGTGCACAAGTAAAAGGAAACAGAAATTGAAAGGGTAAAAGTTGGAGAAAAGGTATATGCAATAATTCAAAAGAAACTTCCTGCAAAATACATTGATCCAGGTATGTTCACTATCCCTTGCATGATAGGCAATACTAAGTTTGAGAAGGTCATGTTAGATTCCGGAGCATCTATTAATGTCATGCCATATTCTGTATACACTTCCTTGAAATTAGGACATTTAATTGACACTGGTGTGATAATTCAACTAGCTGATAAATCTAATGCCTATCCTAAGGGGGTAGTTGAGGATGTTCTCGTGAAAGTTAATGAGTTGGTTTTTCCTGTTGATTTTTATGTGCTTGACATGGGCAGTAGTAATCAAACTCTCCCTATTTTGTTGGGAAGACCATTCTTAAGGACATCCAAAACTGAAATGGACTTTCATAATGGCACACTAACCATGAAATTTGATGATAAAACTATTACACTTAATATTTATGATTCCATGAAACATCCATGTAATAATAACCATGTTCATTTTATTGATGTGATTGATCAATTAGCACATGATGTTTTCGAATTTGTTGCTACAAAAGAATGGGAAGCTGTCAATATTGAGCATCTTAGGAAGGAAAAAGAGGAGCTGGCCTTAAACACTGAGTTACAAAGAACTGTGGCAGCATTAAATGATCTTCCAGAGTTAGGTAACAGTTCTTATTTTGTATTACCAATTTCTAATGAGAAGCCTCTACTTTCTGTTTTGCAGACTTTCATTTCGGATTTGAAGCCTCACCTCAATCACTATAAGTATTTATTCCATGGAGGTGGAAGAACACTGTCAGTTATCATTCTCATTGGACTTGGTACACCGCAAGGAAGATCGAAACCAACCATGATAGACCCAGGCTAAATAAAGAAACATTGAGTCGAGCCACAGACAATAAACAAAGGCGCTGCTTGGGAGGCAACCCAAGGGGAGTTCGTTCCTTTATCTTTTTATTTTAGTTTTTATTTTTCGCATTCTATTTTTTATTTTAGTTATATTTGTCATTTTCTTTACATTGGACCTTACATTGGGGACAATGTAAGTTTTAAGTGTGGGGGAGGGATTTAGATTTATGTTGCATTTAGATTGAGTGAATTAATTTTTTTTTTAAAAGAAAAAAAACAAATTTGCATGATTTTTCAGGAAAAGGAGTTGAGAGTTAAATGATTGTTTTTGGTTGTGTATGCTATTTGTTAGAATTAGATAGGCTTTTGAAGAACTCATAACATGATTGAATGAATAATCCTCCAATTTAGGGTTGATTAGTGGAGTTATTTTCTTTGACGATGGTAGTAACTAAATTCTGTAGACAAAAGCCAGTGAGATTTTTGAGCCTTTAGACTGATACATCCATAACAGTCTCATTATTTTTTTTCATGTGTGATATTCTTTCATGGTTTTGTTTCTCTAGAACTTGCATTGATTCTCTTTTAGATCACATTGATACATGCATGCACGAACATGATTAAGGACATCTTTGTTACATAAATGAGCTTCATTAGCCAAATAGCCGACCCTATAATTGAATTTTCCATTGTTGAGCCCATTTGAGCCTTATTGCCTTTTATTTGTATAAACTCACATTACAAGATTTAAACCGAAAAAACAATGTCTTTTCCCAAGCCTTAGAGCTAGTGGAGTATTGTTGAATGTCATGAGAAGTGTGGGTATGCAAGAAAATAAGTGTGGGGGTATCAAGATTTATGGCAGTGCTATTATTGGTAAATTGGAACAAATTTTTTATGTCAATTCAAGGAGTTCCAGTATTGGTGTATAATTTGGAGTTTACATTGTGCAAGAAAAATACAAAAAGAAGATGGAAAAAAATTGAATGAGTGAAGAAAAAGAAAAGAAAAAGAAAATAAGTGATGAAGGAGAGTGATTTTAATGTGAAAAAGTCTATATTCATAACTCTTCCTACATCTCAAAAAAAAAGAGTTCGATTTGTATGGGATAGATGCAAAAATGATGAAACTATCATGTGGAGTGGTTGATTTACATGTCTTATGTATATGTTTGAGCTAAGTCTATTTATCTTTACTCCACTAGTTTCGATGGCTCTTGAATCACATACCCAAATATTTTCCACCTTGACCATAAGCCACATTACAACATTTGAAAAGTCCTTATGATTCTTGTAAAGCATGTGATCTAAGTGGTGGCGAATGAGAAGATATGCAAGCATATGGTAGAACATCTCCATTGGAATGAATTTGAGCGAAACACTTACCATTTTAAACACATGAGAGTTGAGTGCTTACATCTGTAAGGGTCTACATGTTTAGTTTACTCCATCTTCATATGAAGATGCTTGCTAGTTGATTATGAGTTGTGTGGAATGTTTATTCATGATATTTTATGTGTTTTGAAAATGCTTGATAGTTCTATGTTCTTGGCATTATGACCTGATGTTTTGAGAAATTAAATCTGAGTTTTGCCCGAGGACGAGCAAAAGCTAAGTGTGGGGGAATTTGATAGGAATGTAAAATGCATATTTTTCCCTCCTTATTTTATGCGCTCGTATGTTTATTTTGTGCCAAAATGTACTCATTACGCTCATATTTTGATTTAAGTGGCAATTCTATAGATATGGCGTAATTTGGAAGAAATATGTGAAAAATGACCAAAATGAAAGAAAGTGAAAGTTCAAGGACTAAAGTGCAAATATTCCAAACTTGTGTCTAACTTTGTGATGAAGATTCGAGAGTGTTAGATGTCAATTGGATGAAGAAATGATTCAAATGGATGAAATATGACCAAGATATTTTCACAGATCAACTTTCAAGCTGAAAAGTTTTGCATCGGTTTTCAGCCTCATATTGAGACCAATTTTGGATATGGTAAACAATTGAATTTGAAAATGGTCTCTGCACAAAAGTTTTAGCCCTTTGCGTTAACTTTACAATTCATCTTGAATCGCTGCAATCAGATATCGATAGACGAAGTTATGGCCAAAATACTAAAAGCTGTCCGGAGAAAGTTTCGTAAAACCATGCGGCCGCAAGCCTTTAATTCCATGCGGCCGCATAGACCATTCCTGAGAGTTAAAGTGTTGATTTCACTTGTTCCTTGCGGCCGCAAGGCTCTAAACCATGCGGCCGCATGGTTCATTTCCGGGACGAAAATTCTGGTTTCCTAATTTCAATCAAACACTTATGGAAACAAATCTTTCTACACTTTATAAACCCTAGAACACAACCAGAACGGAGGAGAACGCCTCCCAACTCTATTCTTCTCTATTTTTCTCTTATATTCATGGATTGTAACTAAACTTTTACCCTTGGTCGAAGGAGATTGAAGCCTCGGAACCACATATTGTGAGATCTAAATGATTTTTCTTAATTTAATTCATGTTTTGAGTATTGAATATTTTTCTGCACTTATTTCTATGATTGTTATGTTTAATTGCTAGGAGGCCTACTAGTTTATTATTCATTGCAATCTACCGCTAAGTTAAATATCAAATCCGTAATTGTTTGATCCTTTTAACTTGTGAAGCACTAGGATTTGATGATTTTCTGCGATAGAGGTTATTGAATCTTAAGAAGAATGTTTAAATAGATTGAATCCAACCGTTGGTATTTGTGTTATCTAGTTCATCGATTTCTCTATTGTGTAAAGCTGTTATTAAATTGAATTTTGAGCGATGGTCTGAGGTTATTTAATAATTAGGGTTAATTAGAACGCTGGTTTCTAACTAACTAAAATTAAGGAGAAATAGGAAAATTATTCCAACGGTGAATATTCAAAATATGAATTGAATTATCCTTGCATCTATTATCAATTGTGGATTTTCGAAGGTGGATATTGATTGGGACCAAGGTTAGTCTTTTTTATTGTTTTTGTTAATTTAGTTTTTATTGTTATTAATTGCGTTATTTACAATTGTTTGCCTACAAAAACCCCCAATCATTGTACTGAGCATAAAATATTGAATTACACACTCTTCGTGGGATCGACCCTTACTTCCACTACTACATTAGTTTTCGAAGTTTAAGGACTATTTTTGGGTGCCTACGACAGCACACCATATCTCCATCCAAGATGCGTATTTATCTAAATGGTTGAGAGGGTCTCCTTCCCAATCATACCCAGTTAGCTGTGGCATTTTCATCTTTTCAGGCAATGTGTCTGCCAAAATATCCTCAGTAAAGGATGAGTGGTGCTTTGTAAAGTATTCGTCCGTGCTCCTTTTACTTTTAGCTTCCAAGTCCGCCGCTATGCGTTTCTTGAGGGCACTCATCCTAGATTTTGGTCACTCAGTGGGATGGTTGCTACGGGGCTCATCATGCCTTTTGGTAGGTGTCAAAGAATGTTGGGAACCCAATATGTTGAACACGCTATTTGGATGATTCCTCGCCTGAAAATTGTAGTGTCCTCTTAGTAGGAAGTCGCCTGGTTTTCCCTTAGCAGGGAGACTCCACCTCGGTATTCTGTGGTAGATTTCGAGCTTGGTTTTGTTCCAGCCTACTGACAATGTTTGTCAATTTTTCAATGGGTTCTTTCATTGTCGCCATTTGAGGGTCAGTAGTGTCATTTCGACCTCGTTTTTCAGGGTTTATTGGGTTGTTGGTTTGTTCTGGTTGAGTATGTGATCGATTTTCAGATACTGAAAATTTGTCCATGATGCTATTTCCTTAATTTCGTATGCTATTTCCTCAATTTCGTGAAGAGATAGGGTTGTTTTCAAGCTGGGACCCTCCTTTTGGCACCAAGCTGTTGACGTTGAAAAATGTATAAACAAAATACAAGCCAACTTTAGAAATGGACACAAATTTAGTTGGGGTTTAACCAAAGGGTTACAAGGTGATAATACGATAATCTTGTTTCTCTAATTATAGGAGATATTTGAAATATGTAAAAACATACAAGAAGTTTGTATATCTTCCCAGAATCATTGTCCTCCCTAATTCTTTTTCTTTCTTGGCCTTATATAGGATAAATATGCATGCATGCAATATACCTGTCTTGTCAATCCAAAAACCAGCTAAATAAGTACATATGTTGGCGTAATAGGATTGGCGGCCAAGCTCAACGTCGTGAGTTGATTATGAGTTACTGGCATACGTGATTCCCAGCATTTAATGCATTACTTAGGAAGGGAAGCTAAGACTTTCGATTGGAGGACAGCGTGGGCGCTGATGTGAGACCTTTCCAAGTGTACTCTTCTGATTGGTAGCTTGAAGATCCTGTCAGTGATTCTTAATCATTTTTCATTGTTCCGCCTTGAATGACTATACAAGTTTCCCAGATAAGTCATCTGAGATTTGAGCTGACCTCACACATCCGAGCTCACATTATCATCCTTTTATTAAGTATATTAATCTGAACTAAGCGATCTCGGAGGTCGGTGTCAACATATACAATAATGATCTAATTGTTATCTTAAATTTCTGAAGGGCCTACACCTTGTGGAGTAATTATAGGAGCCAAATCTTGGAATTATGGATTAAATAGAACACAAAATCGATTAAAAAACCAAACATGAATGAAATTCTTGTCACAAAGGCCACGCCACCCACTCAGTGCTACCGCCGACACCCGTTCTATTTCCTCTTTGCGTTGTCGACGCTACGTCCTCGCGCCCTTGGTCCCAAAACGTTTCAAAACACGTTTTTTCCATTTTAAAATTCTTTTCCCAATCAAATTCTCAACCTGTGAAGAAATTTGATCCCTTATCAAATCAAACTTTTAAACCAAAATTATCTAGATTTCCTCCAAAAATCAGACTTCCAAATCACATAGAATTTGAGTTACAAAACATAAGTGTAACCTCATTCTCCTTGCACGTTTATTTAGTTTATTTTTATTTCAGGTTTATTCTATAACTATTTTAAAAAAAAAATAGAATTCAGTAATTTCCTAATAAAAGCAAGGAGTCTCTATTTCCCGTTATCGGGACCTCATTTCAAAAAGATACACCACATGAGGACTTTACTAGTTCTAAATAATAAAGGGTAAATATCATGTTTACCAATTATTAGCATGACCTCTTGAAGAATACATAATTTTTTTATTTTTTTATTTCACTATCACTACAATATATAAATGAGGAGAGTTGGTTACTATTCATAAGACATCATCCTTATCTTATGATGATGTCATATATATGTATATGAATTATTTAGAGGAGTGTTCTAATTTTATTTATTTCTTGAAACCTTTTTACAGTCAAACTTATTTTAGTTTGGTTGAAACCGTACCTCATGCACTGAAATCCTTTTGGGAGAAAATGGCATCCAAACATGATTGAAATTCTACTTTAAAATATCATGGAACTTGACTGACATTAATGCTTCATTTCACGTAAATTTCAACGTCATTTACATTCATATGTTTACATTTCATTTCATGTAAATTTGAACATTATTGCTTCCAGGGCCATACTTGTGTTTCGCGGGGCCCGAGATAAATTTTAGGATTTGGGCTTTTAAATTGTAGTAAGAAATCAATTTTTTTTTTTCATTTATAAGAGTTTTATAAAATTAAATTTGTTAACTTAAAACCAACAATAAAATAACAAAATGAAATATTCAAAATATATGTATTACAGTCAAATAACAATGCAAAAATATTTTAAACGATCACTTAAATACAACTCGTCTTGCGGTCTTAGAAACAAAAATATTAATCAATTTTGAATAGTCGAGTTGTTCAACAATTTCTTTGTCAATAAAAAACATGGTCAATCCATTGCTGTGAAAAGGTTGATTGCAGATAAATCTTGATTAATTTTAAGTCGAAAAAACTTCTTTTTGCTTGATTTACTTGTTTGATCTTTAGTTGCTTTCCTAAATATTACATTCCACAAGTACAAAATCAAACCAAAATTTTTGTTTCTGTTCTACAATATGGTTATAAGATATATATGAAGGCAAATTTGAGGGGAAAAAAGTGTCCAAACTATGATATTAATAGAGAAGGCAAAAAAAAAAAATTAAAAACTCAATCATTATTAATGTTTCTAACTTAGCTATAGTGAGAGAAGTTTCCTTCCATTACACGTGTGTGGTAAATACACTTCGCACTCATAATGATTTCAATTTCACATAAATAAGAAATAAACTTCTTATCTACAAAATAGTTAATTTTACACACTTTCTCACTTTGCACAAAGCTCACAGCATTTAGAGAAAAAATTGTTATTGCAACAATAAAAACGATATATTATCTAAGGTCATATATATTTTCATAATGTAACAGTAAAATGGAAAAAATTAAATCACATCATATTTGACCATATATTACACCCAATTACCCCATAAAAGGCACAAATTCACATTAATTAATAACAGATTATAGATCGAGAAAAGAAATTCAATCTCACACACAAATCAATGATTCGATCAACAAGATATTGAAAAAATATAATTGAATTTAGAGACAAAACTATACAGTAATCAATTAAATATATAAATCTAGAAAATCAATTAAAGAAACTAGGGTTAATAAACGATCATATCAACAAAGATGTGTGTAACAATGTATAAATATATACCAAGGGGGTGTTAGACAATGGAATAAGTATTCCAAATTCAGACACTAATTTTATGATTTATGATATCATTATTGAAGAAATCTCATTGTTTGGAGCCGTAAGGGTAAACGAGTATAAATGGCAATGAGTTTTTAAAATAAAAAAGGAAGCAAAAAAAGAGATTTTTTTGGCCCCCTAAAGTGTTGGGCCTGAGGTGACAACCTTTTGGGCCTCTCTTCAAGTCCGGCTATGATTGCTTCGTTTCATGTAAAGTTCAACGTCAATTTCATTTACATTTACATTTCATTTCATGTAAATTTGAACATCATTTCCATTTGTATTTGTATTTCCTCATCTATCGAGACGCTTTCTGTCTCTCTTTCTCTCTACAACATAAATGAAACATTATTTCTTGTTTTCTCTCTATCTATATCTCTTGATAATAAAACTTTTTCTTTCTCTTATTTTTTTATTATAATTGTTATCTGTATGATGACGATTTTTAATGGGAACCATTTGTTAAGAACTTTGGTTTTTTAGTTTTGTATTTCTCTCCTTTGTGATGCGAAACAAAAATTTTGCATTTGTGAATCAATGCAAGTTTATGTTTATGCATAGATATAGTGCCTAGATTTGTAAGTTTTGTGAGGAAAAATACTGTTTTAAGGATTGTTATGCTATTTTCAAAAGTCAGCAACCTAGACTGAAGGCTGCATAGAGAAGTAAAATAATCCATTAGTAGAGGAGATTGCACTATATTAATCAATATTACATGGAAAGGAAATTCTTAATTAACAAACTTTGATGGATTTAAATTTTCAATAACCTTACAAATATTTGATTTTTTGTGGGAATCTGCGAGGATAAATGGATAACAGGTAAAATAGCCTATAAAAATGAAATTTGGGAGCTTGCTAGATAATAATAAAAAAAAGAGCTTGAGAATGAAAAGAAAAATATGATAAAAGACGAAATTAATGCTACCCTGTGCTTGGTCCCCTAAAAACACCAAAACCCATTTGTCTACTATTTTTTAAGGGCAAAGTTTCAATTCAACAAGCAGAAATGAAGCTCAAGAAAAAAAATTCAAAAATAAATAATATTATATAGCATAAAGTTCAAAGAGAGTAACCTATACAAGAAACGAAGTTTTTGTAGCTTGCCCAATAAGCCATTTTGGTTGGTGAGCTTTTAAGAGAAGTTGTCTAATGAATCATTGATAAACAAAGGAAAGAAAAGAAAAAAAGGAGAAAATAATGATTTATTGATAGTATGTGAAAATATGTTGAGGTCTCAATATGTTTATAACTTCGTATAAATAATATAGTGACTCTAAGGGGAAAATCAGAAAGTGTCGACCCGAAGTTGTTCATCATTCTGGGCCAATACAAATGACTAAGTGTTCTTCATCATTTCAATTATTACCAACTTATTATATTTAAATTTATTGGAAGTTTAGTCCGCGATCTTAATATCGATCCTACTTCATTGATTCTCTTATCACCGTTGATGAATTACTTAATTTTTGGATTTTAGAACATTTCATTATGTTGACTATTTTCTTCATTTGGCTACATGTTTACTGTAAGGAAGATTGATTCATGAAGAAGTCTTAGACAACCTTAACTATTGCAAGAAGCTGTTGGAAGAAAATCAGTTGAAGATGAGCCTCATTTCAGTTATTTTCGGTTGGAATCTATAACCAAGTGGAGCTTATGTTAGTTGGTTAGTTTTTAACTGATTAGATGCTCCATTTAGGTCTAAAAATAGGAGCCTTAGATAGGAGAAAAAGAGAGCTCGAAAATAAAGAAAAAGAGTGCTAGAGAGTGAGAAAAAAACTCTGTAGAATTCTGGAATAGAGTTCTGTAATTCAAGTGAGAAGTGAGATTGTGTAAGAGTGTGAAGTCTCTAAAAATTCAATATGTAAAAGCCTTCTACTGGTAGCATCATGCTGTACAATAATCACCTGAGATGGTGATTGATTCATGTAATGAATGTAATCTTTTGTCAATAAAGATTGAGGAAGAGGAGTTCCCTTCCTGTTCAAATTTTGCCTATGTTTTTCTGGTTATAATTCTGTGTACTGGTTTATTCTGTTTTCTTGGTGTGCTGGTTTTCTTCTTGTTGTTGTCATTTGTTCTTCAATTTTGCTGGTGTCTATTATCTCTTCTGTAACTTTGGATTGGAGCTGGGCTGAGGGGAAGCCTTAAATCCTAACAAGTGGTATCAAAGCCAGTCTTCCAAATCTATAGAGAAGAATTGAAGAGGTCTGAAGGTCTGTCCTCAAATTTTCTTGATAGCTGCTTGTACACAAAGCATGAAAGTAGTTTCCTGGCCAGATTCTTGCTCTCACAATGTCTACATCTAAGTTTGAAATTAATGGAAAGAATGACTTCAACCTGAGGAAGGAAAATATGATGGCACATTTGGGATTGAATGAAGATTTGAAGGATGAGTCAGACGTAAATACATCAAACAAAGCTGATATTCTGCAGAAGGCATATAAGCAGGTAGAGGTTGATAAGAATGGAGAGGAAGATAAAGACTCTTCAAGAATCAAGGTAGAGATTGTAAGGAAAATTGATTGATGAAGAAGTCTTGGACAACCTTAACTATTGCAAAAAGCTGTTGGAAGAAAATCAGTTGAAGATGAGCCTCATTTCAGTTATTTTCGGTTGGAATCTATAACCAAGTGGAGCCTATGTTAGTTGGTTAGTTTTTAACTGATTAGATGCTCCATTTAGGTCTATAAATAGGTGTCTTAGATAGGAGAAAAAGAGAGCTCGAAAATAAAGAAAAAGAGTGCTCGAGAGTGAGAAAAAACTCTGTAGAATTCTGGAATAGAGTTCTGTAATTCAAGTGAGAAGTGAGATTGTGTAAGAGTGTGAAGTCTCTAAAAATTCAATATGTAAAAGCCTTCTACTGGTAGCATCATGCTGTACAATAATCACCTGAGATGGTGATTGATTCATGTAATGAATGTAATCTTTTGTAAATAAAGATTAAGGAAGAGGAGTTCCCTTCATGTTTAAATTCTACCTCTGTTTTTCTAGTTATAATTCTGTGTACTGGTTTATTCTGTCTTCTTGGTGTGCTGTTTTTCTTCTTGCTATTGTCATTTATTCTTCAATTTTGCTGGTGCCTGTTATCTCTTCTGTAACTTTGGATTGGAGCTGGGCCGAGGGGAAGCGTTAAATCCCAACATTTACTTTGCATTGCAGGGCTTTCAAATGTATAATCTCATTCTGAATAATTTTATTATTTAAAACCACCTTATATTAAATTATTTCTAATTGCTTTACAAGAAATCAACAACAAAACATCATTTATGTGCTTCAATATTAAAGTTTTACTTGCATTACATCAGTGCTCTATCATACTTTATGGATGGGTTGATCTTCTAACCAGAGCGAAATATTTATGTTGCTTTTTCTATGTATGAACTACCTACTGGATATAAACTAAAATCATGTAATCTGTTTGCAACAAAAGAAGGTGTTGCAAGGCTATATATTTTCCATTTTTACCAAGTTTTAATCATTGGTTTCCCGTTCCTATTTTTACAGGGAATTGAAATAGTAAATAATAGTAGGGTTCTTGATATTTGAGGATTTGACTATTAAAATTTCACCTTTAATTTACTTCTTTGAAATTTTTTTTTTTTTTTTTGTCTTACCTTATTTTCTTAAACTCTCTGTTTTGAAGCAAAATATCACTTGGAAAAGCGAAGATTATTGCTATCTCCGACATAGCACATTGAATCACTTGTAACATAGAACTTTGGTTTTCTTGATAATTTCTATACCAAGTACGAGTTGGAAAGAAATAGTAGATAGAGGCTATTTCGGGTTTACTTGTAGTGAATGGGTAAAATTATTTACAAAATCCTTTGAATATCTACCAAATGTAGATAAGGTACAACATATCTATTGAAAGTCTTTATTTCTTTTAAAGATTGATGTTTAAAATTATTTTTTTCAATTCTTGTGAATCTATGTGAAAGACATTGTTAGCCCTGCATTTCTATTATAAAAGGTCCGATTGAAATTAACAAAAATTGAGTTTGTTCATTGCAATGTTGTAATTCTCAATCAGAAATGAGACATAAAGTTCGACCTCCAAAATTTGAATATGAACAAAAAGTTAAAGGATTACATATTTCATCTCGAAATTGCTTTTATCACACTAAAACATCATTTTAAACACATTGTTTATTAAGGAGCTACATATGTTCTTTGTATAATGCAAGGAGTCTATGGAAGAAAATATTCATTCGCAAAATTATAGGCAACATGTTAGATCATCTTGTCGAATAAGGTTCTTTTTCTTGAATCAGAAGATTACCTACATTCCAACCACTTCTGCTGGTTAGTATATATATCTATAGTTTTTTTATTTTGTTGATTCATCTGTAATTTTTTTTTAAATTTTATGTTACAAGTTGAGTTGTATCAATTATAAATTATATTCTTGTAATTTACGTTTTTATTTTCATTTCTAATATTTGTTCTTCTTTTAAAGATAAATGTTCAAGAGTTCGGTGGTAACTGAATTTCGTAGTAAGCGAGCACGAACGATTAATAACTTAACAGAAAAATACATGCGATGAACAATAGAAAGAAAAAAAGAATAAAAACTAGAAAACAATCTGGTGAAAATCGTACCATAATATTTCATATTATTACTCTTTGTTTTGTTATATTTGTTATGGTAAAATTAGTTGAAAAAATGTAATATTAATATATATTTAAATATTAAATATTTGAGATTCTTTTTTCCTTATTAGGGTGTTCAAATATGCGGCACTATGATGATAATCTTTCCTCAAAATCTTTTGTGATACCTGAAACAACTGTGTGTGATCATTGTGGCGTTGTGAAATTTTTTAGAGAAACTAATGGATTTTGCTGTTTAAATGGACAAATTCTTTTAAAAACAAATGATGTGCATGTAGAATTATATATGTTGTTTACTTCAAATTTTGAAGAATCTTTAAACTTTCGAAAAATGGTGCGAAATTATAATTGTAATTTCTTTATGACATCATTTGGTGTGATTTATAATAAGAGTTTATGCACAAACTATAATGGTATTTATACCTTTAGAATTATAAATGAAATTATTACAAGAAACAATCGTCCTTCTCATTTGCAATTTTACTTTTTCGATACCGATAGTGAAGTGCAAAATAAATTAAATTTTAGTGAATGGTTAGTTGAACCTCTTGTTGTTAAATTGATGAAAATTTTAGAGAATAATCATTACACATTTTTTTTTTTTTTTGAAGTTTGGAAACTATTCCTGATTTAGAATATCATTCTATTCGACTCCGATGTAATCCAATTACTGATCAGAGAACATTTAATACACCCAATGTTTCACAAGTTGCTGCTATTTGGGTTGATCATGATGACTATGATGATATTCATATGTGTGATATTGTAGTTCATTGTAAAAATGGAAATCACAATAGATACAATTTATTATGGATGTTTGACCTACTTCAATACCCACTTTTATTTCCTTATGGTGAAACAGGTTGACACTAAGATATTCAACGAATTAATATGGACAAATTATAGAAATTGTTTTTTATTATAGTCATATTTTTATCATTTATCTTTTATTTGTTAAAGGCACTTTAAGGATAAGTTTTAGTTAAAGGTTAAATTCTTTATTAGGTTTAGATGCTTGTTCTTGTTTTTTATCTGTCTGAAATGATGAAATTCGTCATAAAAGGTTAAATGGTGTAATTTAAAGGGTGCCTGAATATTTATTACTTGAAATGATTTAATGTTGTTTTTGACATTGTTTAATTGTGGAATTACAAAAATTATAATGGTTATCGTGCAACGCACGATCCGCCCTGGTAATGCACTAAGACAAGAAGTTTTTTTTAAAAAAAATTCAGTTGTTTAACCTACCTGTGATATGATAAACTATGATTTTTTACTCAATCATACTACAAGTACATAATTGTTTTTGATAGAAAATCCTTATAGATGGAAAAAAACAGTCCAATCACATTTTATCACGTCAGCATTGATACAAATTCTATTAAATTTTTCCTATACTTAGAACTTTATTCTCTTCTACAATAACGACCCATGTCCCAATATTAAGTGACTCATTTTTGAGATGATTGAAACACATTAGGTATGCATCTAGCATTTAATTACATTAGGTAAGATGGTCGATTGATGGCTATTACGTGGTGGGGAAGAGACTTAGTCATGCATGCCAATTTTTAAGTTTCAAGCTATCGACACTTGATCGAGATTTTTAAGTAGGACAATCTATTCTTTCACGATTCAATTGATCTATTGTAATTCATATCCTAATTGAGTATAGTCGAACGACCATTATTATGAACATGGTGAGGCATCATGTCCTACTTTTACGGCTAGGGTAGATAAGGGCGAATGTCCACACGTGTCCAACAGCTATGAAGCCACATCATCAAAATGAGGTTCTACAAAAAGGATAGGCAAAATCACGAGTAAGACTCTAATGTACGTTTTTCGTTCTTAAGCATAATCTTTGTACTGATTCTTACATCGAATTCACAATGGGAGAGATAGTCAAGCCACTATTGCAAGTCTCTCAGCCACCTATCACCTTCTTCAATGGAGATCTACTCTATCGTCAATCATAAAATATGGCAAAAGCTGGAAAGGAACCCTATGATGAAGACTTCTAAAGGGCTTCTATCATTTACGTGGCTATATCGACACCAATAAAATTTATCGTTAAGAAAAATCGATCACTTTGAAAATTGTGAGGACTAAGTCCCTTTATGCCTAAAAAGTTTATTTTAACACATCCCAAATATTTGTCGTGTCCATTTTTCGTTAGCCATGGTTCAAATATCGATATTGGAGTTATGTCTAAAAATTTACTTCCTTCGTCTTATAAAGATAAGACTTGTTTCTATTTTCACACTGATTAAGAAAATGTAATATAAATAATTAAAATATAAGTTTTTCTTATATTTTCTTTATATACTCCTACATTGAATAATATTTTAAATTTGATTGATTTATATTTGTTGATAATAAAGTAAATTAAATTAAGAGCATGTTTGGTAGAGATTAAAATTGAAAAACTAGCCGTTATTGTTGACTTTTATTAGACGAGTCCAATAACGACAATATTTTCAATTTTAATTGAATTCTAATTGTTACCAAACAGACTCTAGGACATATTATAAAACAAAAAAAAAATATTTATACTTTCAATAAGGAAATTAATATATGATTTAGGACAGACAAAAACGAAATGAACCGTATCTATATGGGATGGAGGAGTAAATAACAAAAATGTTATTTGTACACACTTGGTACACACTGTGTGCAAAGTTGTGTACTAAGTGGGTAAGTGTAGCAAGATCGATGCGGTCTAATGAATTAGTAATTAATCAAGGGTCAAGTTCTGCCACGTGTCAAACTTGAAGCCTTATCTTTCCAAGGTGAGCATTTATTGGATGAGATTATCCATGAAAATTTCTGCAAATGAAAATAAGAAAAGAAAAAAAGAGAAAAACGAAGATAATATACTTGTGGAGAGCGCGTGTCCAAAGCACAAGCATTTCTCTTGTACGATTTATAAATGTTCTAATTCAGCCAATCGGAGATTGTAATACCCCACAAAACATAGCAGAGGGCCTCCAAGATGGCTTCTTTGAACTTGTTCTTTACTCCGATAGCCGTCACCCAAAGAAGAGTAAGAACTGCAGCCACGGCGGCGAAGTCCTCCGGCGGTGGCAGTGAGGAGAAGGGACCTCTAGATTGGATCGTTGGGGCATTACAGAAACAAGACCAGTTCTATGAGACTGATCCAATCTTGAAGAAGGTGGAAGGGAAGGATGGCGGCTCCACCAAACAAGCCGTCGCAGTTCCGCCAAAGAAGAAAAATGGCGGTGATGGTGGTCTTGGGCTTGGGCTTGGGGGCCTCTTTGCCAAGAAATGATTTCTACTCATCTGTCTGTCAGTTTATCACTTTTCTTTAAATTAAATTTCTTTTCATAATTCAGTTGCACATTTGACTTTGAGATTGTACACATAATTTGATGTTCAACTACAATATTCCAAAATTTTAAACCTATATAAATCTATCTGCCTCAATGTATTTCATGTAAGTTTCTATAAGTAGCTTTGCGTATTGCTTCTTCTTCATCAATACTTGTACTACCTCTGAAAACTGTCAAAAAAAATAAAAAACTTGCGTCACCGATTATAGGCTAAGGATTAGACTGTATATAGTCCCAGTGAATTACACAGTTCTTCAACTAGGTAGAGATAAAAATCTACAGAAATGATTGACAATTTCTTTGACAGATTGCAAGCTGTCAAGCTTTAACCGGCTGTAGGACAAAAAAAGGGTTAAAAGAGTCAATGCAGTGTTGCCACGTGTACGTCTGCTTTTTGTACATTTCATCTGTACAAGATGCTTAATTCAGGGACGGATAGAATCACTGTGATGTATAAATCAGCAATCCTACTACTTGTACAATTGACAATTTTTTTAATAGACTGCCGGCTATCAAGATTTAATTGGATGCGGACAAAAAATATAGTTCAACCAGCTAATGCAGTGTTACAACCTATACATCTGTAATTTTATTTTGTACATTTCATATGTACAAGGAGATTCATAGCTCAGCAAGAAAGGTCCATGTAACTTCACCGATGATTGGAAATTTTGATCTTCCGAGTAATCTAGTTCTGGAAATTGGCTCCATGATTCTGAAGAACTGGGGAGTTGGATGGGAACAAGCAACCCTGAGGCATTATATAGGTTTTCCAGTACCTCATTTGCACCCCGTACATCACGATGAACATGAGAGTTTACAAGGAGAATGTCCTTAATAAAAACTAAATCAACCATGTCAGTCCATGCCAATATGCCACAGAGGTGTCAAGATGTTCCATTGTAGATAAACCCTAGATATAGTCTAGTACAGCTCTTCTGAGTTTATGATTCGATCCCGAGAGAGATCTAATAAAACGTTCATGCTTTAGATCAAAAGCAACATGAGTATTCTAGACTGAACAGACACCAGCATAAGCTTTGAGTGCATTTGTCCAATTAATCATCCATTTTGCATACCCTTCAGTTGATATCTGCTTGTAAAGGAGCAATATTAATTGGCCTAAATGCACCAAGCACTTGAGCAGAGTTTCAGCTGGTTGAAGTGATAATCCACAGTCATTAAGCTGGTCGTTTCTTATCACATCAACACCACCCCCTAGGCGCTGTTAGTTTATCAACAAAAGTTCATAGAAATTCTATGGCTCGGATCTTTAGTATTCTCTTATTTCTTACATGTGTCTACTATTTAGGTAGAATATTGTCACCCATTCTTACTAAGAAATGGAATTTGGAAAGAAGGCAATCACAGATTTGGAGGTCATCACCAGCACATTCTAGCTTCGGGTATAGCTGTTACAATTAGCTTACTCGCCCTAGTCCTGTCTGTCATTGTGTAGAACTCCACGGTAAGAAACTATTTGGCAGTCTAACAAATGTTGTGGCATCAGTTGTCTGTATCTGATTTAGATCATTAGAGAACCAGCTCTTTCGTGCTGCAGGCTCCCATTTGAGGCCTCGTTCTTGACTGTTCAAGGGGCTGCATGACTTCCATTAGCACCAAGAGGTCTCCAACTTCAGCTGGAACTTACACGCTATCGAATATGTAGAATTCAGCCTAATATATATCAATTTTTAGCCCACAATACGACTCAAAAACAGAAGACTTTCCCTGTCAAAAGACCCAGCCAGAGCTAAAATGATTCATACCAAGGAATAATATATTTGAAAACTATATCTACTGAAATATCTTGTGTGTGGCCTAGCATAATCGTAATTGCTTTACTCGTGTTATGAATTAAATCGTGTGTTGTCAATGACTTGCTTAAGGTTTACGAGCATAGGGTGAGTATGGTTGTTATTTTGGTTGCTTGTTTTCACAGAAATAGAACAAAACTAGAGAGGGGTCAAGAAATGAGAGTTTGATCACTTACTTGGCAATATCTCCGGCCATTTTTCTACAGTGTGCCCTTGAGTGCAGCCCTATTCATCAAGTATTGAAGGTAAAATTATGCTACTTGTACATAATTAATTACATAGTCGTTTAAAGCGGAATACGTAACATGATGATGAATTTGCTCTGAGTCGTATGATTTGAATCTCCCACTTCAATCAAGAGGCTTGAGTTTCTTGAATTTCTTCCAACCCTCGAATCTTCTTTAGTATAATCCATGTTCAAATTACACATAATGAGTAGGCACTGAAATCTGACCAATAATCCACAAACAAGAGACTCTATTTTGTATTTCAATCATCGATCGAATGCACTTTATACATATGCTTAAAATATAATGCAAATCTCTTTTATAGAAATAAATAACTCTATTATTTATGCAATAACATTCGAAATGTTTATCTTATTATAGTAATATCCTAATACTTTTAGACACGTACCCCCAACAGCTTGCTTCAATTTTTGATTATGTTACATCTACTATTACAAAGGGAGGAAGCAGAAGAGTGATCATCTAAGGAGGTTAAGAGGCTGTGGACATTTTAAAGAGAGGCCTTTCAACTCGATAAGAAATGTGGCTAGTGTTTTTGTGAGAATTTGGGTGTGACTCGAATTATTTGTTGAAGATAATTGAGAGTTCTAATTAAAGTGTACATTAAGAAGATTTCTATTTGGAATACTATTGTGAAATCATATTCAAGTTTACTTGACGAATTTTAATTGAATTTCTACTTGGAAGCTCATTGGAAATAGAAATTTATGTTTGACTTGAAGAAGATATTAGGATGAAGAAAATCAAGATTTTTGTAGTAAAGGACTCGACCGTTGGCATCGCGGTGCTACGATAATTTTGGTGGTGGCATCTCGGTTCTGTTTTCTATCTTGCGCGATTTTTTTCTTGTCTACTCTGTTTTTGGCATTTTACTTCAACTGCAACTCTATTATAAGAGTTTGGACGTTCTCAATTTGTTCCCTATATATAATTGGCTCTTCATTATAATTTATGGGGTGTTTGACACCCATTTTAGTAGAAAAATGTGTTTTTGAATAGTGATTGATGAAAGAATGTGTGATTAAAAAGTAAGGAGAATTTTTAGGTTTATGTGTAATATTATTTTATTGATAGAATGTATGGTGGAAATGAAGAAAGAGAAAAAACGAGAAAAAAAATGGGTGTCAAACGGGGGCTCAATAAGAAGTTAGAAACATTGTAAACACATAATTTTTGTATTCTCTCTCTTTATTATAATAAAATCTCCATTATCTACAAATTATTTTATTATTGTGATCAATTACTTCATAATATGACTAAATCTATTATTTTCTCACAACAAATAGGCATCAGGGCATTTCAATCCATAACAATTTTCCGCAGTAGTTTCTTTTTTCCTTGTTATCTTTTATATTATTTACGTCACTGACACATCGTGTAAATTCCAAAATTTAAGTATTCTCCTAGCCATTAAGTTAGTCATTCGATTGAATTGTCATGTCTAACCATCGTACAAGTTAATAATAGCTCACTTTGTTTTGCATAATATTTAACTCGACTTTTATATATTTTTTGAAAGGTCGAAGGACTAAAATTATAGTTTTGGATATTTGGGGGATTAAAGCGAAAATGAACTAAGCTTAATTAAATATTTAATTAGTGAAAGAATTATGATTAGTATGTTAATATTGAGCTCGTTTTGAATTTCGTAACTATGTGCTACGGTTTAAGAAAAAGTTAATTTGGTCACGCTAGACTTGAATTGTAGCCATCCAAAGAAAAGTTGATTGTTTTGTTAACTATTGTGTTATTTCTATTTCTAGAACTTGTCTTGTGGCAATTTTAATTCAAATTTTAAGCAATTATTGGACCGTTAGTAGCATTCATTGTTGACTTCTTTCACACAATTTAGACAGCTGTGAGACCAACTAACGATCAGAGTTCTACTTTTAATTTCCTCTAGACAAGCCCCTAATCTATTATAATAAGAATTTAATTTATCGAAATATAAAGAAATTTGATCGCGTTCTCATTTTCAATCACATATTTACCAAATAAAATAATTTAACACGTTTCTTTATATTTTAAACACACATTCTCTAAAAAAAAAAAAAAAAAAAACCACTATTACGAAACTTGGTCTCAATAAAAATGGAGCTCAAATAAGAGTTATTCCCCTTCTACGTGCAAAAAACTCAGAATTCATATAGGTGCTGCTCTAGCCTGTATGGCTGCCTTTTTTTCGTCAAGTGCCCTTTGATAAAAGATAATAAAATGTTTAATTGAAATTAATTAATGATTTTGACTTAATTTTTTTTCACACCAAACAGGATAAGCCACTATTTGACATTAAAATGGGGGTTTTTTTTTTTTTTTTTTTGGAAAAATAAATTTTGGAATTTATTTTAAGAATGTATGGTTAAAAAGTAGGAAAAAATCTCGTACTTTTGTATAAAGTATTTTATTGCGAAAACTAGTGATTGAAAATAAGTTTGTGAAAAATAATAATTTAACAGGTCCTTTTGGGGGTGTGTGAGTAGATAGCATTATCTTTACTTACAACATGGTTGACATTTTTATATGGGTCTTGAATTGATGGTTGAGTTTAAAATTAATAGCGCAGGGCATGTACGAGACGTCTCAGTCATTCTCACCCTCGTCTTATCAGATATTTTTGTTATCTTACCCAATTCTCATACCCGGTTAAAGCGGGACGGACGAGTTCAGGGCAGGATCGTGGTGGGACGGGATCGAGTTCTTGCCCCATTTATTTTATTTTTTGCTTTTATTTTTTTATGTCTTTAGTTAGTAAATATTATTATTTTTTTATTAATTTGTTAAAAACGGTTTATGTTCTTTTTTAAAAATGATGATAAATTTATTATTTTTGTTAGATAAAAAATTTAAATTTGAAATTACCCTCGCCTCGTACCCGCCTCGATGTAATGATCCTCACCCGATTCTGGTCCGTTTATTCGATTAGGTGGATAATCACACCCCGAATAATCCCGTCTCATACGGATGAGATCCACGAGCATCGAGTTCAACAGGTTATTTGCCATATTACGGTAATTATATTTGGACACGACGGATCCATTTATTAAATACCCGAAAATTTTGGAACCGAGCAGAACCGAACCGAACCGACCCACGGTTACCCCTAATATTACCGAGTTAATTGTTTGAATACTCATTGAACTTTAACGTAGTCACAACTTACTCACTGAACTTTAAATGTCGTCTCAATGGTCACTGAACTTTCGACCGTTTCACCACATCCACCACTCACCAAATTCCGTTACCATCGAGGCTGACGTGGCGGACAGAAAACACACATGGAAGGTGACGACCGTTTAAAAATGACAACTCAACGAAAACATTATTTCATTACTCATCCAACTTACCTTATGTCACGGTTTACTCATCGAACTTCAAAATGCTTTACAATGGTCACTCATCTTTGAAATTGAAATGTTGCACTCTACTCATCATCCGCATATTTTGTTCCATTCATTCCTAATGTTCGCACAAAAAAAATTCCACGTGGTAAGTTACAAATGTTAAAAAAAATTGCAACTCAACAATTTTTTGATAATTTTTTTTTTTGGTTCCTTTTTTATACGTTTCTTTCCGGTTCACTTAGCAAACAGGACAATTTTGTTGAATATTTTTAATATTTATAACTTGCCACGTGGAATTTTTTGTACCACATTCATTGTCAACTGCTAATCTCAAAGTGGAGGAGAAGAAAGCCATTTTGGTCACAGAAGCACTGAAATTGCCCAAATTTGAACTGTCAATCTGCCGATAATAACAAATGAGTTTATGCGAGGAACACAAATATTAGCATACTCATGTGGTAAGTAAAAATTACACTTATCAGTGTCCATTTTGAAATTATTGAAAACGGGTTTTTTAGCCATTTTTAAAAATTGTTTTGAAAAATAAAAAATTCCAAAATGCATTTACTTTCTTCGCACAAAAAATTCCACGTGGTAAGTTATAAATGTTAAAAATATTCAACAAAGTTGTCATGTTTG
Source organism: Fraxinus excelsior (assembly GCA_019097785.1). Taxonomy (NCBI): domain Eukaryota; kingdom Viridiplantae; phylum Streptophyta; class Magnoliopsida; order Lamiales; family Oleaceae; genus Fraxinus; species Fraxinus excelsior. The sequence goes on along the minus strand of CM032632.1, from coordinate 22,052,672 downwards.
CTAAGTGAACCGGAAAGAAACGTATAAAAAAATATTTTAAAAAAATATTATCAAAAAACTGTTGAGTTGCAATTTTTTTTTAAAATATTTGTAACTTACAACGTAGAGTTTTTTTGTGTGAATATTAGGAATAAAGGGAACATAATATGTGGATGATAAATAGAGTGCAACATTTCAATTTCAAAGATGAGTGACCATTGGGAAGCATTTTGAAGTTCGATGAGTAAACCGTGACAAAGGTAAGTTGAATGAGTAATGAAACAATATTTTCGTTGAGTTGTCATTTTTAAACAGCCGTCACCTTCCACGTGTGTTTTCCGTCCGCCACATCAGCCTCGATGGTAACGGAATTTGGTGAGTGGTGGATGTGGTGAAACGGTCGAAAGTTCAGTGACCATTGAGACGACATTTAAAGTTCAGTGAGTAAGTCGTGACTACGTTAAAGTTCAGTGAGTATTCAAATAATTAACTCAATATTACCACACTGAAGTGCGTAAAGAAAAGGGTCTAAAAATAAATATACATGTACTAGTATGATTGTGAGTTGAGAGGTCAAATTGGCTTACCGTTTCAATTATCCACCACGAATCACAAATTTTTGTCGCAAAAAATGGAATCCCGGGCCGCCAGTCAGATGGATATTTACGTGCAAAACTGAAATTACAGCCTCAAGAGATTTGTATTAATGTGTGGCCACAAGTTCACGCACACGCCACACACAAAAACAAATAAGATTTCGATTGCGCATATGCTAATCATTACTAGTTTTGTAAAGTAGTTGATGGCTCCCGCGCGCTCTCCGGTGACGCCTCACGTGATCGGCTCCGCCGTATTTGAACTTTCTCGAATCGCCTCCTACATCAGAGCCCCGATTTCGGTCCGGGTCTCCACTCGGAGCCACTGCATTTCCAGCCCGGTCACTGCTTATGTAACCCGTCGGCCTCCGGAAGGGCCCTCCTGCATATTTGTTGGTCCCATCGAAACTGCCAGCCAAGAAACCCTCGAAGCGCTCTATCGTCAGGTAAGCAGAATATGTAACTGAACTCTCCTACAATAACCGTTTTCCTAGTCAATTATTTACTTATTTTTGTTGATTGATTGCCATTACTTGTTAGGCACGTGATGCGTATTATAGTGGGAAGCCTTTGATAGTGGATGATATGTTTGATAGAGTCGAGGTAATATCTCTTGTTCTTCAGATTAGTGTAGAATTGTTCATTTTAATGTTATCCATTCATTTGTAACAGTTGAAGTTGCGGCGGTATGGTTCAAAGTATGTGGTGAAATACCCACGATGCAGTCTCAGACGGCAATCTACTTAT